>CAUYLG010049888.1:0-153137 GCA_963573385.1 Cacajao melanocephalus
TTCCATTTGACCCAGCAATCTCATTACTGGGTATATATCCAAAGGATTATAAATCATTCTACTATAAGGACACATGCACACGAATGTTCATTGCAGCACAGTTTACAATAGCAAAGACCTGGAACCAACCCAAATGCCCATCAATGATACACTAGACAGGGAAAATGTGGCACACATACACCACAGAATACTATGCAGCCATAAAAAACGATGAGTTCATGTCCTTTGTAGGGACATGGATGAATCTGGAAACCATCATTCTCAGCAAACTGACACAAAACAGAAAATCAAACACTACATGTTCTCACTCATAGGTGGGTGTTGAACAATGAGAACACATGGACACAGGGAGGGGAACATCACACACCGGGGTCTGTTGAGGGGGACTAGGGGAGGAAGAGCTGGAGGTAGGGAGGTTGGGGAGGGATAACATGGGGAGAAATGCCAGATATAGGTGACGGGGGATGGAGGCAGCAAGCCACATTGCTATCTATGTACCTATGCAAGAATCCTGCATGATCTGCACTGTACCCCAGAACCTAAAGTACTCAATTAAAAAAAAAATATATATATATATACACACATATATATACACATATATATATACACATATATATATACACACACATATATACATATATATATGACATATATTGTTCCACTGATACCCATATTGGACCACCAGTCAAAAAGGAAAAGCAAAGGGAATATTGTAAGTGAAAGATAATTAACAGAGAGATGAACATAAAAATAATAAGTCTGTTCTTTACAGATATATGTCACATTCATCTGCTCAAAATTCCTTTGTAGCAAAATAAAACATCTAAAACTATGCTAAAAAATGCAAGACAGTAACAATTATATCCAATGTGCCTTATCATTTATTGGGAATAAAAATTATCTACATTGTATCTTTGCATAACAGAATTTCCAAACAGCACTTTAAAAGAGAAGTATTAACCACCTGAGTTTTTCCAAAGGCAAAAAAATGAAAGGTCAAGAGGCTTCTGGTTTCCAGTTCTGTATTTAAGGAGCTTAAAAGTCGCCACACCATCCTAACAAGTAAAAAGGCTGAACAAAATGAAAAGTCAACAAGTCTTCTTAGTTCTTAGAAAGTGATATCACAGGGTAAACTGATGCTCTTAAACTGAAGTAGCAGACAGTTAGATACACAGAGACACAACATACTAGAGCAAAAACTTTTTTTTTTCTTTTTTTGAGACAGGGTCTGGCTCTGTCGCCCAAGCTGGAGTGCACTGGCACGATCTGGGCTCTCTGCAGCTTCAACTTCGACCTCCTAGGTTCAAGGGATCCTCCCACTCAGCCTCCTGAGTAGCTGGGACTACAGGCATGCACCACCACACCCAGCTAGTTTTTGTATTTTTAGGAGAGACCAGGTTTCTCCGTGTTGTCCAGGCTGGTCTCAAACTCATGGGCTCAAACAATCCACCCAACTTGGCCTCCCACAGTGCTGGGATTACAAGCCTGAGCCACTGTGCCTGGCCTGGAGCAGACACTTCCCCAAGAAAAATCCCCTTCCAGCAGGAGGAGGAGGAAAAGGAACCATTTTGAAATATACCAGAGCACCAGGGTCTTCTGAACAAGGCCTGTCCTCTGGAGAAGCTATCTAACCAGAGCCTCATGGGACAGCAGATTTTTACCAGAGCCTAACTGGCCTGGGGTAAGAGCAATTCTCAGTTCTAGCCCACTCAAGCCTTCCATGTGATGAACAGAAATATATAATTCCAACTGAGCCTACTGACCCTCTCCCACCTAAGAGGAAATAAAACCTGGGAAACACTGTGAGGTTCACAGTCCGGAGGCACAGGCTCACTAAAAGACTGAGACCTACTCATAGGACAAGAGAACACTTCTGTGTTCACCAGGCGGTTTTATCTTTCCCACTGCCCAGCAAAGTCGATGCACTGAGAACAGCGGGTTTTTGCAATAGAGAGAGTTTAATAAACCCACAGGCACCTAAGCAAGAGGACAGGAGCTTATTATTACTCAAATCAGCCTCTCCAAAAATCCAGAGGCTATGGTTCTTCAAGGATAATTTGGCAGGCAGCAGGGTAGAGAATAGGGAATGCTGACTGGTTGGGTTGAAATCATAGGGAATTGAAGTTTGTCTTCTTGTACTGAGTCAGTTCCTGGGTGGGGGCCAAAAGACCAGATGAGCCAGTTTACCAGTCTGGGTGGCACCAGCTGGTTGGTTCATCAGAATGCAGGCTCAGAAAAACACCTCAAACACCAATCTTAGGTTTTACAATAGTGATATTATTTATAGGAGCAACTGGGAAGTTTAGGAATCTTGTGGCCTCTGGCTGCATGACTCCTGAGCCATAATTTCTAATCTTGTGGCTAATTTTTTAGTTTTGCAAAGGTGGTCTCATCCCCAAGCAAAGAAGGGGTTTGCCTCAGGAAGGGGCTGTTATCATCTTTGCTTCAAAATTAAACTACAAAGTAAATTCCTCTCATATTTATCATATTGCTTGGCCTATCCCTAAGGATGAATAGGAGCAGCTTAGAGGTAAGAAGCAACATGGAGTTAGGTGTGATTTCTTTCACTGCCATAATTTTCCTATGTCAGATTTTTCTCACTGCCATAATTTTTGCCAAAATGGTTTCACTTCCTCTCCTCTCACACACCTATCACTACATTACTAAAGGCCTACTTAAGAGCAGTTCCTTTTACCCCATATTCATGCCCAGCTATCAAGAAAAAATTACAAGGCATACTAAAAGGCAAAATAACATAGTTTGAAGAGACAGACCAAGCATCAGAAACAGACATGACAAGGATATTGGAATTATCAGATAGGGAATTTAAAACAACTATGGTTAATTTGTTAAGGGCTCAAATAGATAGCATGCCAGGACACATAGGCAATGTAACCAAAGAGAAATCCTAAGAAAAAAAAATGTTAAGGATCAAAAACACTGTAACAGAAATGATGAATGTCCTTGGTGGGCTTCTTAGTAGACTGGACAAAGCTAAGGAAAGAACATCTGAGCTTAGGGATGTATCAATAGAAACCTCCAAAACTGATAAGCAAAGAGAACAAAGACTGAAAAACAGATTATCCAAGAACCGTGGGACTACTATACAAGGTTTAACATATGGATAGTGGAAATAGGAGATGGAGAAAAAGAGAGAAAGAAACAGAAGAAATATACAAAACAATACAAGCTGAGAATTGCCTCCAGGTTCATGCCAGACACCAAACCACAGATCCAGGAAGCTTAGAGAATACCATGCAGAATAAATGTCAACAAAAACTACACCTAGGCTATCATTTTCAAACTACAAAAAGTAAAAGATTTTTTTAAAAATTCCTGAAAGAAACCAGAAGAAAAAGAGTAAACTGGCTATAGAGAAGCAAAGATAAAAATTATATCTGCCTTCTCAGAAAGCACATAAGCAAGAACAAAGTGAAGTATTTAGCGCTAAGAGGAAAAGAAAAAAACCACCAACTTAGAATTATTGTACCTTGTGAAACTATCCTTCAAAATTGATGGAGAAATAATGACTTTCTCAGACTAACAAAAATTGAGAGAGTTTGTTGGCAGTAGACCTGCCTTGCAAGAAATGTTAAAAGAAGTTCTGTAGAGAAAAGGAAAATAATATTAGGTCAGAAATAAGAGCTACATAAAGAAAAAAAGAGCATCAAGAAAGAGTAAGTGAAGGTAAAATAAAAAGGTTTATTTTTCTTTTTCTTAATTGATCTAAAACATCAAAGTTTGTTCAAAATAATAATGGCCACAATGTATTTGGTTATGTAAGCTTATGTGTACAGTAGTCCCTTATTATCCATGGGGGATTGGTTCCAGGACCCCACCCCCCACGGATACCAAAATCCATGAATGCTCAAGTCCCTTACATAAAATGGTACATTATTTGCTTATAATCTACATATATCATCTTATATTCTTTAAATCATCTCTAGATTATTTATAATACCTAATACTATGCAAATAGTTGTTATACCATACTGTTTAGAAAATAATAACAAGAGAAAAACATCTGTACATGTGCAGTACAGATGCAACTATCCATTCTTTTTCAAATATTCTGATCCACAGTTGGTTGACTCCATGGAGGCAGAGCCCACGTATATGGAGGGCTGACTGTGTGTGTGTGTATGTGTGTGTGTGTGTGTGTTTGTGTATATGCACACATATATATTATATATGCCTATGTATAAGTGAAATGAATAAGACAGGAGGGAGAAATTAGGAATATTTCATTATCATAAGGTAGTCACAGTACCCATGAAGTGGTATAGAGTTATTTGAAATTGGTCTTGGATAAGTTATAAATATATATAGCAAACTTCTAGGGAAACTTCTAAAAAAAAAGTTTAAAAAAACAAAAAAAGTATAGGTTGGGCATGGTGGCTCACACCTGTAATCCCAGCACTTTGGGAGGCCAAGATGGGAAGACTGCTTGAGCCCATAAGTCTGAGACCAGCCTGGGCAACACAGTTGAAACCTCATCTCTACAAATAATTTTTAAAAAGAAGTATACTTGATATGTTAAAAAAGAGAAAAGGGAATAATATAAAATGATTTTATACTAAATATTAAACCACACAAGGCAAAAAAGTGTAGAAGATAAAAATAGAAACAAAAAACAAGGTCAACAAATAGAACACAATAACAAATATGATAGATATTTATCCAACTATATACCCAACTAACAATCACCTTAAATGCCAATGGTCTAAACACACTAATTAAAAATCAGGAATTGTCAAAGTAGATCAAAAAACAAAACCCAACTATATGTGGTCTACAAAAAGTCCACTTTAAATATAAAGATACACATAGATTTAAATGGCTGGAGAAAGATACACCTCGCTAACAATAATCAAAAGAAAATGGGAGTAGCTACAGTAATTTCAGACATAGCAGACTACAGAGCAAGAAAGGTTATCAAAGATAGAGAGGGGCATTACATAATGATAAAGGGGTCAATATTCCAAGAATACATAATAATCCTTAATGTGTATGCACCTAACAACAGAGCATTAAAATATGTGAGGTAAAACTGAGAGAACTATAAGAAAAAAGAAGTAAATCCACTCCTACATTTGGAGACTTAGCATCCCTCAGAAATAGGCATATCTAGCAGACCAAAAATCAGGAAGGACATAAACTCAAAACCAAGTAATTGGATGTAATTGACATCTATAAACTATTTCATCAAACAACAGGAGATTACACATTGTTCTCAAGCTCACATGGACTATTCACCATGACAGACCACATTTTAGCCACAAAACACACTCTAATAAATTTAAAAGCATAGAAACCATATAAAATCTGCTGTTAGATCACAATGTACTTAAATTAGAAATTGATAACAGAAACACAGCTGGAACATTCCAAAGTACTTGGAAACAAAACAAGACACTTCTAAATGACATATAGGTGAAAGAATTCTCAAGATAATTTTTAAAAACATTTTGAACTAAATAAAAATGGAAACACAACTTACCAAAATTTGTATCTTGGAGCCAAAGCAAAGGGAAATGTACAGCATTAGATACAAAAATTAGGAAAGAAGAAAGACCTAAGATCAACAACCTAAGTTTTCCACTTTAGAAACTAGGGGGAAAAAAAAGCAAATTAAATCCAAAATAAGCAAAAGCAAAGAAATTATAAAAATTAGAGCAGAAATCAATGAAAGTGAAAATAAGAAATCAATAGAAAAAAAATCAATAAAGCAATGTTTGCTCTTTGAAAAGATAGATGAAATCAGTAAGCCTCTAGACAGGCTAACTAAGAAAAAAGGAGACAGGATACAAATTATGAATTTCAGAAATGAAAAAGGGAGCATCACTACAGATCCCATGAACATTAAAAGGATAAAGAAATTTTATAAACAACTTTATGCCCACAAATTTGATAACATACATGAAAAGGATCAATTCATTGAAAAATACAATCTGCCAATACACACAAAAATAAACAATCTGAGTTGGCCTACATCTATTAAAAAAATTGAATCAATATTTAATAACCTTTAAAATAGGAAGCACCAAGCCCAGGTGGGTTCACTGATAAATTCTATCAAACATTAAAGGAGGAAATTGTAACAATTCTCTGCAATAGTTTTCAGAAGCTAGAAGCAGTGGAAATACTTCCTAACTCATTCTATGAAGTCAGCATCACTCTAATACCAACATCAAAGACATTATAAGAAAAGATAACTATGGACCAATATCTCTCTTGAACATAAATGCAAAAATTCTCAAAAAAGTATTAGCAAATCAAATCTAAAAATGTACAAAAATAATTATACACCATGACCAAGTGGGATTTATCCCAATTATGCAAGGCTGGTTCAACATACAAAATCAACAAATCTACTATAATCAATCACATCAACAGACTAAATAAGAAAAATCACATGATCATATCATTTGGCAAAACCCACCACCTACTCATAATAAAAACTTTCATCAAACTAGGAATAGAAGGGAATTTCCTCAACTTGATAAAGAACATATTTTTTAAAACCCTACAGCTAACATCACACTTAATAGTGAGAAAGTCAGCCAGGCAAGGTGACCCACACCTGTAATTTCAGCACTTTGGGAGGCTGAGGCAAGAAGATCACTAGAGCCTAGGAGTTCAAGACAAGCTGAGGCAACTTGGCAAAACCCCATCTCTACAAAAAATACAAAAATTAGGCAGGCATGGTGGTGCACACCTGTATTTCAAGCTACTTGGAAGACTGAAGTGGCAGGATCACTTCAGCCCGTGAGGTCAGGACTGCAGTGAGCCATGTTCACACCACTGCACTCCAGCCTGGGTGACAGAGCCAGACAGTGTCTCAAAAAAAAAAAAAAAAAAAAAATCATGAGAAAATTGAAGCTTTCTCACTAAGACCAGGAACCAGGCAAGGATGTCCCTTATTACTACTGTTTTTCAAGATCAAACTAGAAGTCATAATTAATGCAATAAGACAAGAAAAAGAAACAAAAGGTATGTAGATTAAGGAGGAAGACATAAAACTGTCTTTTTCACAGATGACATGATTGTCTATGCAGAAAATTGCAAAAGAATAAACAAAAAAATTCCTGGAACTAATAAGCAATTATAACAAGATTCAGAATAAAAGTTTAACATACAAAAGTCAATCACTTCCCCATATACTAGCAATGAACAAGTGAAATTTAAAATTGAAAACTCATTACCATTTACATTAGCACCCCCCAAAGATAAAAATGCTTAGGTATAAATCTAACAAAATATGTACAAGATCCATATAAGGAAAACTATAAAACTGGTGAAAGAAACCAAAGAAGGATTGAATAAATAGAGAGATATCACATGTTCATGGACTCAATGCTGTCAAAATGTCAGCTATTCTCAACATTATATTCAGTGCAATCCCAATCAAAATCCCAGCACATTATTTTGTGGATAATGGCAAACTGATTCTAAACTTTATACAGAGAGGCAAAAGACCCAGAACAGCCAACTCAATGTTAAAGGACAAAGTTTAAGGACTGCCACTACCTGACTTTAAGGCTTAATGTACAGCTACAGTCATCAAGACAGTATGATATTGGTAGAAGACTAGACAGATGAATAGAATAGAACGGAGAACCCAAAACTAGACTCACATAAACAGTTAAGTGATCTTTGACAATGGAGCAAAGGAAATACAATGGGGCAAAGTCAGTTCTTTCAACAAATGGTGCTGGAACAACTGAACATCCACAAGCAAAAAAACAAAAAGAATCCAGGCACAGACGTTAGACCCTTCATAAAAATTACCTCAAAATAGATCACAGGCCAGGCACAGTGGCTCACACCTGTCTGTGAGGCTGAGGCAGGCGGATTACTTGAGGTCAGGAGCTTGAGACCAGCCTGGCCAACATGGTGAAATCCCATCTCTACTAAAAATACAAAAATTACCCAGATCTGGTGGTGCATGCCTGTAGTTCCAGCTACTTAGGAGGCTGAGGCAGGAGAATTGCTTAAACCTCAGTAGGCAGAGGCTGCAGTGAGCCAAGATCATGCCACTGCACTCCAGCCTGGGCAACAGAGCAAGACTCTCTAAAAAAATAAAAAATAGATCACAGACCTAAATGTAAAACACAAAACTTTATAACTCCTAGAAGGTAACATAGGAGAAAATCTAGGTTATTATGGGTATGGTGATGACTTTTTAGATACAACACCAAAGGCGGATATCCATGAAAGAAATAATTAATAAGCTGGACTTCATTAAAATTAAAAAGTGTGCTCTGTGAAAGACACTGTCAAGAGAATAGGAAGACGAGTTAGACTGGAAAAAAAAAATCTGCAAAGACACATATGATAAAGGGTTGTTACCAAAAATAGACAACTCTTAAAATTCAACAAGAAAATGAAAAATTTGATCAAAAAATGGGCCAAAGACCTGTACAGATATCTCACAAAAGAAGACATACAGATGGTAAGTATTTAAAAAAGTGTTCAACATCATGTATCACTAAGGAAATATAAATCAAAACACAATAAGTTACCATTACACACCTATTAGATGGTCTCAATCCAAAACTCTGACAACACCAAATGCTGGTAAGGTGTGATGCAACAGGAACTCTCATTCATTGCTGGAAGGAACACAAAATAGTATAGCCACTTTGGAAGACAGTTTGGTAACACCTCACAAAACTAAACATATTCTTAAAATATGATCCAGCAATCATGCTCCTTGGTATTTACCTAAATGAACTGAAAATGTATGTCCACACTGGAACCTGCACACAGATGTTTATAGCAGCTTTATTCATAACTGCCAAAACTTGGAGCATTCAGGATAACCTTCAATAGATGAATGGATAAATAAATGGTGATATGCAGACAATGGGATATTATTCAGCACTACAAGGAAATGAGCTATTAAGTCATAAAAAAACATGGAGGAAACGTCAGTGCATATTACCAAGTAAAAGAAGCCAATCTGCAAAGGCTACACACTACATGATCCAACTATATAATAGTCAAGAATGGCAAAACTATGGTAATAGTAAAACGATCAGCAGTTTCCAGGGGTTGCACAGAAGGACAGATGAATAGTGAAGAGCACAGAGAATTTTTAGGGCCATGAAAATACTCTGTATGATACTATAAATGTGGATACATGTCGTTATATATTTGTTCCAACCCAGAGAATGTGCAATATCAAGAATGGACCCTAAGGCAAACTATGGACTTTGGGTAATAATGATGTGTCAATATAATTTCATCAATAATAACAAATGTCACACCTCTCCCGGGAGCTGTGTAGTGGGAGAAGCCGTGTGCATCTGTAGGGGAAGAAAGTATATTGCAACTCTTCATACTTTCTACTCAATATTGCTGGGAACTTAAAACTGCTCTAAAAAATAGTATTATTAATAAAAGAATAAATAAACTTTATAAGACCATCTTCAAAAATTAGCTCATTTAAGTAATTTCTTTCTTTCTTTTTTTTTTTTTTGAGACAGAGTCTTGCTCTGTTGCTCTCGGCTCACTGCAACCTCCGCCTCCCAGGTTCAGGTGATTCTCATGCCTCAGCCTCCTGAGTAGTTTGGATTACAGGCATCTGCCACCATGCCTGGCTAATTTTTGTATTTCACCATGTTGGCCAAGCTGGTCCCAAAGTCCTGACCTCAAGTGATCTGCCCGCCGTGGCCTCCCAAAGTGCTGGGATTACAGGTGTGAGCCACTGCATGCAGCCTCAATAATTTTTTTCCACTTCAGATTACTTCTTTTTCAGAAACCAAAGAAAATGGGGGAAAAAGGATTTAAGAAGCTCCCAAGAGGCTGGTGGAAGTATGTTACAGCCACAGAGATTGCAAGTAAAAAGAGTTTGGAAAAAATCTGTTTATACCACCAATTCACATATACTTCCATTAAATATAGGTCTAAACATTTGTCATTAATGTTAAAGATGAAAAAAATACTTTGTAAATTTTTATGTATTTATTTTTGTAGATATGGGATCTTGCTATGTTGCCCAGGCTGGCCTCGAACTCCTGGGCTCGAGCAATCCTCTTCCTTTAGCCTCCCAAAAATATCTTTTTGACAAAAAATTCTAACACTAAATTTCACCCAACTAGTTTCTTTCCTTCTCTATGGTAAGGCCCACTGTCTCAATTCTTTCATATTTCTCATCACAAGCAGGTTCCTCTATAATAAATGCCTGTTCAGAACTCCTAACATTTGTATTTGTTTAGCAATGTTCTTGTGAAGTACTCTTGTGACAAATAACTACTGTTATGTACATATCATTTTCAGATAATGAAAAATAAAACCAATATGCTCTTCTTTGCTGATGAAGTCAGGGAGGTAGAAAGGGCAAAGCAAGAACTCCTACTCTTACCCTGTGAGTAATTAAAATAGAAATCAAAGGCATGAACTTCTTGGGTCCTCAGTTTTCTCCTCTCTAAAAAGAAAGAATTCTTTAATAAAACTCAACTGAGGCCACAATCATCAATGGCAGCTAAAACCACATAGTGAAAGAATTTTTTAAAATAAAAAAAGGATACTGGATGATGTCTCAACTCCTAAGCAACTGATGTTTGACTTGGGAGTAGGGCCCTCAGTCACACCTAAAACTATCTGTGGCAGACCCTGTTCTTTTGGCTGACACAAATTCCATTCCCAACCTCCTTCTCCTGTCCTGTCTCATCGTGGAGTCTAGAAGAACATTCATTTTGCAGCCTCCCTTGCAGCAAGGAATGGCCATGAGACAATTCTGGCCAATGATTCAGAAGAGGATTTGTGTTGGGGATTTCTAGAAAGCCTACTGCTTTTCCAGAGAAAAGTGACAAATGCAGCAGGGGAAGCCCCTTCCCCGCCTCTTCCAGCCTTACAGAGGCACTGTTGGTAGCTGTGACTGTCTTGCTAGCAGGAGGAAAAGGAAGGCCGGGGGAATGCAGAGACACTTGCTCAGATGCCTTTGAGCCAATGAATCAATGCCAGAAGCAGCTGACCTCCAGAGTTCTTGTTATAGGATTAAAATAAATCTCTGCTTATTTGCCATTGTCATTTTGGTTTTCTTGTTTACTTGTTGTCAAGCACATTCCTAACTGAATCACTGTTCTCCAGATTCGCTGGGATTAGACAATGCAACATCTTTCTGTAACCAAGAATGCAAAGCTCCTTCACTGGAAAATACTCATGTGAAAGTTTAGAGGAAAAGGACAGGGAGTGAAATAAACTGCTTTCTTCTCCTACCCATAGAATCCATTTATTTCATGTAGCTGTAAAATCAGCCCTTTGCCCAAATTCATCAAGTCACAAATTCTCAGGATCGGAAGGGCATTACTTTTAACCACCTGACCTCCCTCTAAACGACCTCATTAGGCAGCTATTCTGCCTCTGCTTGAATTATGTACAGTGACAAGGAATTCATTATCTCTAGAAGGAGCCTATTATCATCTTTGGACAACTAGTTTAGAAAGGTCTATCTTACATTAACCTGCTTTTTCTATGTCTTCACTCTACCATTTGAGAAACAACGAACAGAATCTCTTTTATGAATGAGAGCCATCGAAAGAGTTGAAGGCAGCTGTCATATCACCTCATCTGCACAGCGACATCTACCAATTTCTTCAACCTTTCCTCTTAAGAGAGGCGTCAACTTCTAATGAATGCCAGTCACATATATAATTTTAAATTGTCTAATGGCTATATTTTAAAAAGGAAAAGCTAGGTGACATTAATTTTAATAATTTTTTATGTAACCCAATATATCAAAAATCATTCATTTCAACAAATACTCAAAATAAATAATGAGATATTTACATTCTTTTTCATACTAAGTCTTTGAAATCTAATGTGTATGATACCATCCGCCCTCCATATCCACAGCTTCTGTATCTGAAGACTCAACCAAACCTGAAAATACTTTTTAAATGACAATACAACCATTAAAAAAATACTTAGGCCAGGCGCAGTGGCTCAAGCCTGTAATCTCAGCACTTTGGGAGGCCGAGGCAGGTGGATCACGAGGTCAAGAGATCGAGACCATACCGTATAACATGGTGAAACCCCGTCTCTACTAAAAATACAAAAATTAAGTGGGCGTGGTGGCGTGTGCCTGTAGTCCCAGCAACTCGGGAGGCTAAGGCAGGAGAATTGCTTGAACCCAGGAGGCGGAGGTTGCAGTGAGCCGAGATTGTGCCACTGCACTCCAGCCTGGCGCCTGGCGACAGAATAAGACTCTGTCTCAAAAAAAAAAAAAAAAACCTTAAAAAAAAAACAAATAGTATAACAACTATTTACATAGCATTTACATTGTATTAGGTATTATAAATTATCCAGAGATGATTTAAAGTATACAGGAAGCTGTATGTAGATTACATGAAAATACTATGTCATTTTTATATGAGGAACTTGAGCATCCATGGCTGGTATGTAAAGGGGGTCCTGGTACCAATACCCCTCAGACACTAGAGATGACTGTATTACATGTTAGTCTATAATTAACTTAGAGGAGACACATTTTCACTGCTCAATAGCCACATATGGCTGGGCGCTACAATATTGAACAGCACAGGTCTGACAGAACATAACACTGTTTTCTGCAGAGTGACTACAGACAGCATTCAGTTAATCAGATAAACTGGCAAAATATCATGATGCCAAGTTTCTGAACCTAGAGAACTGCACAGACCTCTTTAAAGTGGTGGGAAGGAGAACTAAATCTCATGGGCTCCTGAGACTATGTCCTTGAACTCCCAGAGGTCAATATACCCCAATTGAAAAACTGTTTTCAAAAGTGGCTTTTTAAAAAACTGATCTTCAATATAAAGACACACAAAAAAGATTCTATTTCGCTTGAATCTGAGCAGCTCTATGGTCCCAGACTGAAAACCCTACTGGAACAAAGAGAACACTGGTCTGGAGTCAGGAAGTCTTTATCCTCAATTCCCACCAAACTCAGTTGTCACCTGAAAAAAAAACAGCTCATTTCTCCAGGCCTCTTTTCTCTAAGGGTGCCCCACTTTCCCACTAAACAACACTGTCCTAAGCATTCCCAAACCATCCTTTTAATAATCCATTCTAGAACTCTGCCCACAGGTAGCATTAAGCTCCTAGTCTACAGTTTTTACACCCACATTCCTCACTCTTGAAAATCAGAATGGCATTTACCTGTCTTCATAATTCTAACAATTTCCCACTCTTCAAAATTTCATAAAAATAAAAATTAACAATAAATTATTCCTAAGTTCTTTCAGTGTCCTGGAACAGAATGCTTCTGGACCAAAAATCCTAAACCCATTTTGAACAACTAAACAATCTTTTACAATCCATTCAACTTTCGCAAGCTTTAACTTCATGTTACTCATGTATTTTTCTGGCCTGTTCAAAATAAACAGGCCTGCCTTTCCTTTATTGACTTTATGAGTACTTGCCAAGGACCTACTGCGTATGACAACACACTAGGAAGACGAATGAGCTGTAAAAAAGATGTAAATGTCGTCCTTGCTTGCAAAAAGCTGACACTCTAGCAATGAATGAAAGACAGTCAATTAGCATATGACTAAGCAGGAAAATTTCAGGTAGTAAAGAATGATATAAAAATAAAGCTAAGATTTCAGAGTAATATCATGCTCCAGATATTGTTCTAAATATTAACTAGTTTAATCCTCTTAACAACTCTACCAAGTATGTGCCCCTATTATTAACCCCACCTTTATACATTAAAAAATTGAGAAAAAGGGCAGTCAGTGCTGTAAAAACAGAACAGAGGAACTATGGGAGGGTGAGTGTCTAGGACACTATTAAGAGTCTAGGAGGCCGGGCACAGTGGCTCATGCCCATAATCTCAGCACTTTGGGAGGCCAAGGTGGGCAGATCGCCTGAGGTCAGGAGTTCAAGAGCAGCTTGGCCAACATGGTGAAACCTCAATTCTACTAAAAATACAAAAATTAGCTGGGCATGGTGGCTCACGCCTATAATCTAAACTACTCAGGAGGCTGAGGCACAAGAATCACTTGAACCCAGGAGGAGGAGGTTGCAGTGAGCCAAGATGGTGCCACTGCACTCCAACCCGGTAGATCGTGTGAGAATTTGTCTCAAAAAAAAAAAAAAAAAAAGAGTCTAAGAGGTTACAAAAGGTCTCTACGAGGTCCTCTGGGGTGAGGCTTGAATGAAGAACCAGCCACACAGAGATCTAGGGTCAGGGTGTTCCAGAGAGAGGGAACAGCAAGTACAGAACTTCTAAGATGGGATGAACTTGGCAGGATGAACCTTGAGGGCTCAAGGAACAGAAATAAATAAAATGTGGCTGATAAAGAGGGAGGGGAGACTAGTAAGAGAGGAGGTAAAGAGGCAAGAGTGGGAGCTAATTTATGATGAGGAGTCTGGATTTTATTACAAGTACAATGAAAAACCCCCTAGAGTTTTCAAGCTGGAGAATAACATGATCTGATCTACATTTTTCAAAGATCCCTCTGCTTGCTATGTGGGAAATCAACTGTAGGAAGCAAGAACGGAAGCAGAGAAATGAGGGAGAAGACAGAAGCCAAGCAGCAGTTGAGTAATTCAAGTGTCCCTCTGCCATTTGTTAACATGGTAATATCAGCCCAAAGCAACTGGCCTGTTTCCTTTTTGCTTCTTTCTCTGTGTTAACTTGTCCTGCTGATGGAGTCACTAGCTCTAGGTTACATTAAGACCCAGAGAAGAGTTGACAACCCTCTTCAGATTCCTTTGGCTTTTTATTTCAACCTCTAATATACCCAGAGGTACACGTATAACATAATATGAATGGCAAGTAAAGAAAAAAAATAAGGTGGGGGGCAGTCAATCAATGATCGTCTTCAGCTGTGGCTCAGTAAAGCTCAAAATGTTCACAGCAATTCTCTCTATAAACAATTCATAGCTCAAAACCAAAGGGTTCAAATAATACTCAGTGGCCTTGGACTTCACTAACAATACCTATCTCTTACTGAAAAGATAATACTAACAAATATCTAAGCATACTGAGGAAGACTGTCTGAAAACATCACCACTAATCATTCTTCCTATCCCTGTCTGTGCAGCCCACCTATCCCAACAAGAAGGGGAATTTACTTCCCCTCCCTTTGAATTTGGGCTGGTCTTGTGACTCACTTTGACCAACAGGATGTGATGAAAGTGCTGTACCAGTTCTAGATCTAGGCTTCAAGAGAAATAGAAGCTGGCCAGGCCTGTAATCCCAGCACTTTGGGAGGCTGAGGAGGGTGGATCGCCTGAGGTCAGAAGTTCAAGACCAGCCTGGCCAACATGGTGAAACACTGTCTCTACTAAAAATACAGAATTTAGCCAGTGTGGTGGCGCGCACCTGTATTCCCAGCTACTAGGGAGGCTGAGGCAGGAGAATCGCTTGAACCCAGGAGGCGAAGGTTGCAGTGAGCCAAAATTACACCACTGCACTGGGCGACAGCAAGACTCTGTCTCAAAAAAAAAAGAAAAAAGAAGTACAAGCTTCCTTATTCTCACACTTGGAAGCCAGCCACCATGCTATAAGGTGACTGGTCTAGATACTAAAGGAAATGAGACATTATGGAAGAAAACTAAGGAACTCTAGTCTACGGCCAACAGGAAACATGAGAGTAAAGGTTTCTTGGACATTCTAGTCCAGCCAAGCTCTGAAACTGAAAACATCTGATGTATTAGTGATGCTAGTGGACACCACCACATGGAACAGAAAAACCACTCAGCTGAACCCAGCCTACACACCAAACTGTGAAAAATAATCAATTGTTGTTTTCAGTCACTAAGTTTTGGAACATTCATGTGGAATTTCAACAGGTCAGTACAAAAAGCCAGATATTCCAGATAGAAATATGAACAGGAACAAAGATGAAGAAATGGTACAGTACAGAATATTTTTCAAGAAAGGCAAGTTCTCCAGTAACTGCCACCAGTCATGATCCAGCTATTCTAGTTAAAATGAATCACTTGTGGAAAGTAGTATGGTGCTTCCTCAAAGAGCTAAAAGCAGAACTACCATTCAACCCAGTAATTCCATTACTGGATATACATCCAGACGAATATAAATCATCCTACCATAAAGACACACATGAATGTTCACTGAAGCACTATTCACAACAGCAAAGACATGGAATCAACTTAAACGCCCATCGATGACAAATTGCATAAAGAAAATGTGATACATATACACCATGGAATACTACACAGCCGTAAAAAGAATAAGATCATGTCTTTTGTGGGAACATGGATAGAGCTGGAGGCTATTACCCTTATCAAACTAACACAGAAACAGAAAACCAAATACTGCATGTTCTCACTTTTAATTGAGAGCTAAATGATAAGAACATATAAATACAAAGAAGGAAACAACGGACACTGGGGTCTACTTAAAGGGAGAGGTGGGAGGATGAAGAGGAGCGGAAAAGGTAACTATTGGGTACTGGGCTTAATACCTGAGTGATGAAATAATCAGTACAACAAACCTCTGTGACATGTGTTGACTTTATCTATGTAACAAACCTTCACATGTACCCCCAAACCTATAATAAAAGTTAAAAATAAAGAAAAAAATGAATCATTTTCTGTACAAGCCCTATTACAATGCTTACCATATTCAAAAAATGGTTTGCAGGACTCAAAGTTGTAAAATAAGGACCCCTGATGTCAGAGAGCTGAAGCAGATGATCTGTGAATATACCATGTACTTTTTTGCTTCCTTTCACCCTGCCTTGCAGGCAACCAGCAGTATCATCTATTCTCCACTTTACTAAATCTTATCCTCGTGCTATGGTCTGAATGTTTATGTCCCCTCAAACTTCATATGATGAAACCTGATCACCAATGCAATAGGAGATTATTAGGTCATGAAGGCAGAGCCTTCATGAATGAAATTGGTACCCCTATAAAAGAAGCCCCAGAGAGCTACCTTGACCCTTTTACCATGTGAAGACACGACAAGGTACCATCTATGAAACGGAAAATGGACTCTCACCGGACACCTAATCTGCTGGTGCCTTGATTTTGGACTTCCCAGCTTCTAGAACTGTGGGAAATAAGTTTCTATTGTGTATAAGCTACCTAGTTTACACTATTTTGTTATAGCAGCCCAAAAGCACACCCTGTTTTAAGATTCTGCATTCATTTACTCATTCATACATTCAATGAGTAAATTTTCTTGGCCACCAGTGATGCCAGGCACTACTCTAGGTGCTCAGGATACAATAATTAACAAGGCTCACAATGCCCCTGCCTTCATAGAGATAAACTGTGTTGATGAACAGGAAGTAGATAGGGTGGTCAGAGAAGGCTAGAGGAGAGCACAGTTGACCAGAGAACTGATGGAAGTGAGAAAGCAAACTATGGGGATATCTGAAAAAAGAGCATTCCGGGCAGAGCAATGAGCAACTGGCAAAGAACCTCAAATGCTACACATCCATGGGAGAAGGCCAGTGAGTGAGGAAAAGAGAGGTAACAAAGGGGATCAGAGAGGATGCAGGGAGACAGATCCCAGAGGGACTTGTAATGGTCAACATTGGATTTTATGTTTTCAGAGTGATGGAAAGTCTCTCCTTACAGCCTTTCCCAGCCCCTAACCAAGCCTCTATTAATTACTTCTCCTTCTTGTGCTCTCATCACCTGTACTGTTATTTACCAGTTAGTCTATATTCCACGGATTTCTGTTCATCTCTTGTGTATCAGTTCTATGTCCTCAACTACATCTCAAGGGCAAGAACCAGTCATATTCTCCTCTGTATTCCCAGGGCCTGGCACCTAAGAGACGCTCAATAAACCTTTTTGGAAGATGATAATGATGATGTGATCTCTTAGAATCTTTTCTAGCTATAAGATCTACGATCCCATTGAACTCTCTCGACAAACTAGTTTGCACAATGACTCAGAGGACTGACATCTTTCTAGATATGTTGAGATTATACTTACGCCACTTTTAGAGTCTCCATTGAATGACTAGAATGAATTACATCAGAGTTTTTGTTTGAATGAAGGCTGTGCCACTTGGAATGAGATTCCCTTACATGGAACTACTTGCTAATATTTGCACTTTAAGCAACCTGAACCTCAAGGAAAGTAATAAATTGCTATTAAATAAATGCTATTCTTATGTGATACCATCACTAGCCATTAATGACGGCCTCAAATCCTTTGTTTCTTCTCCCATTGAAAAGTGAAGGATAATGATACTCCGCTCCCCGACCCCCTCCCAAACCTGAGTCTGGGCTGGGCTTAGTGACTTACTTGACCAATAACAGGCAGGAAAACTGGTGTTCTGGGACTTATGAGGCTAGATCATAAGAAACCTTGAGCCTTGAAGCTTCCATCCTTACGTTTTGGGAAACCCAGCTCCCATGCTGTAAGAAACCTAAGCCACATGGAGAGACCAGAGTGTGCCAGTGCTCAGGCATGTGTGCCAGTGCCAGTGCTCAGGCATGCCGGGCCCCAGCTACGCCCCCTGCCCAGAGTCATGCATCCCAGTCAAGGCACCAGACTTCTGAGTCTGAGATGTCAAAAGTGAATCCTCTAGCCCCAGATTCCTCAGCTCACACCATGTGGATCAGAGAAAAACTGCCCAGCTGAGCCCTTTCTTAATTCCTAACCCACAAAATCATGACCAAAATAAAATGGTTACTTTAAGGTAACAAGTCTTGAAGTAGTTTGTCATATAGCAGTAGATTTAAAAAAAAGAATACAGAAACAGAATCATATCACTACCGATCCACAACTCACAAGAGTGCCTTCCTCTCAGTCATTTATGAAATTGACAGATGGCCACAGTCTGAGGTTTGTCCAAGTTTCAATGACTGCTCTCCCCAGAGATTTGGTCCATGAGGCATGACACAGACAGATTAGGTGACTTTGAATGAGTATCCTGAATCAATCACACTAATAGAATCTCAGGCCAATGAAAGTCATCTGAAATGTAACAAAGGTAAAAGCCACAGCATCCATTTGGATTGTACAGGTCACAGAATTCGGCTACTGGCCAAATGATACATATTTTTTTCACTCAGTCACCCTGCTGGCAAGAAAATAATTTATTACACTACTTAAAAACATGGGTAGGACTTAAAACAGAAATGAAACATACAATTCTATCATAAAGTTAAAAAGATCCAGCTACTAAACAATGATTGCCTGCAATACTAAGAATTTCTGAGACGATTTTCAGTCAGATGCTGCCAGAATGGAAAACACTCAATTGCAAATAGTCCTCTCCTTTAGGACATCCTTTGTTTGTGCAAAGAAGTTATATTATGAAAACAAAAGCTCCCCAAAATGGGTCTGCGGTTTCACCCCCATCAGTGTGAATATCATTTCTCCCAACAGCAGTCACTCCAGGCCCTTTGAATAAGTGGCTTTTAATGAAACAGCATACTCATTTCACATTGCTCCTCCTCCCTCTCCCACGACCTTCAAGTCATGTTTGGCTCTCCAAAAAATACAGAACCATTAAGTGGACCCAAGGAGAGGATTAAAGGTAACATACACACACGCGCGCTTGTGCACGCACACACACACACACACATACACACACGTGCACATACACAAATTGTGGTAGTAAATGCTTTAGAACATCGATTTTTTCATATAAACTGCTATCTTAAAATATGTCTAATCATAGTCTGTCACCCACATCTTTCATACTATGAATTAACACTCACCATTGGTACATTTTAAAGAATCAACAAAAGAAAATAATGCCTCAGAGAAAACATCTAAAAGCTAAGGGCATGGCAATGTGAAAATGGTAAAATGCTTTTAAGAGAAAATATCTTCCAACTTCTTATTTGCACATATTTGCTTGAAAGTACATATCTGCTTCAAAAATAATTAATTAGCAATAACAACAATAAAATCATAACAAAAGAAACCAAAATGTCAACACTTGTTTTGTGGGAGGCTACAAAAGAGAACTCCAGAATTAGAGAAGAAAAACATACTAACTTCTGATGAGAATATTTAATGAAAAAATAACCATTGCCTTCACATAGAAACCATTCCTTCAGCAGCAGTGAATCATTAACTCAGAATAATACATGTTTAAAAACATGTACTCATATTCCTATACTATATCACATTTCCAAAACTGCTTAAAAAGCAAAAGTAGATGGAATGCCATCAAAAGCAAATATTGTGATATTTTAGCTATGTGGCTCTAAACAATCAAATGAAAGTTCAACAAGAACTGAAGAAACGAAGCTGAGGACATAAATAGTGTTCTTTCTGTTTAAGTGAGAACATCAGCGGCTCCATGTCTTCCAGCTCTAGGAGCCATTACTGACACATTAAATTCCAAAGAGGAAGGCCTTTAGGTTAACAAGGAAAGTAGTCTAATTAAATGTCAAACCATGTGATACTAAGTTTCTTGTACCTTCTGTATCACCAAGGAAGTCAAACCCTGCTCAATGCTAATGCAAAAGCACTGCTGATGGGGGAAAGGAACGTATTTCCAGTACATCTGTTCCAATCATTAAGGTTGCCTGTCTAATGTGTTCGAGGCAGACAGAAGACTGTCACTAGAGCACAGAAAACTTACCTTTCCATCTGAAGTAGTCCTGCCTCAGGAAAAGACCCTTTACTAAAACACAGCTACACAATGGACAACCTGTAGTACACAGAAATTTAATCATAAAAGTTCCCTTCAGAATTCCAAATATGAAAAAAAATTAATGATTTTAAACATTTAATTAAATACTTTTTTCAATTTCAAAATCCTCTGTGATGATCTGGTCTATGAACATATTTGCTCAACAAATAATTATTGATGGGACAGGAACTGTCCTGGGGTCTGGGGATACAGGATGAACCAGGCAGTTAAAACTGCCCTACTTCTCAAACAGCCTACAGCCTAGAGAAGGGAAATTCACTGGTCAAGTAACAAGTCCAATCAAGTGCACAGGATAATTCCAGATAGCATTAAATGCTGCGCAAGAAATAAAATGGGTAATGTTGCAGCAAGTGACTTGGGAGGAGGCTAATTTGGACTGATCAGGCAGCCCTCATCGAGAAGGCCAGACAGTCAGTTACCAGAGGGAGCCACTTATTAGAGCAAAACTGAAAGCAGGGCACACCAGGCAAAGAGAACAGCTAGACTGGAACAAAGACCTCAAGGTGGGCACTGACTTGGCCAATTGGAGCAACAGAGGAGGCCTGTGTAGCTGGGCCACAGGGAGAAGGTGGGGAAGAACAGATGTGACTGGAGAAGCCAGCAGGAGTTCCCAGGTCACAGGGGTCCCTTGGACCCAGGTGAGGAGCTGTGACTCTCAGTGCAATGTAAAGTCCTCCAAGAAGGTTTTAAGCAGAGGAATAACAAAGTCTGATTTCTAGTTTTAAAAGATGGCTCTGATTGCCATGTGGAAAATGGTTTATAGGAAAGTACATGTGGAGGCTACTGCAGTAATCCAGGCAAGGAATAGAGTCAAGTAGACAGATTTGGGGAATGTTGTAGAAGGCTTGCTAATGCAATAGTCAGAGGGAAGGAGGGTAGGTACAGCAAAGATGGAAACTAGGATAATGCCTAAGTTTTTGGCTAGAACGATCTGGTAAACAGTGGTGACATTTAAAATACAGTAGACATGAGGTTTAGAGAAGGGAAAATGGAAATCAAGATTTGTTCTATTCAGCTCACTCACTTCAGAGATAAGCACATGATTTACCAAGTATGTAAATGACTTAACCAAAGAAGCTTAACTGCCTAGTTGAAGAACTGGAATTAGAACCTGACTTTCTACTTTCTAATCCAGTAGTCTTTTAGTTAAGACTATTAAATTGAGATTTCCAGATTAAATAATTTCCAGTTTTGCTATTACTAATTATTCACACAAAGGTTCCAAATAGGCCAGGTGTGGTGGCTTGCACCTGTAATCCCAGCACTTTGGGAGGCCAAGGCAGTCAGATCCTTTGAGCTCAGGAGTTCGAGACCAACCTGGGAAACATGGTGGAACCCCCGCCTCCCTGCCGACAAAAAAATGGCTCCAAATAATTTGATGATAAGTGAGCATTAAAAATCAAAAACATATATGAATCTACAAAGGTAATAAAATTTCACAAAACTATACACACTAAAAATAGATTGCATGTAAAAACTATTCCAATAAGGTCTGTTCTTGAATTACCAGTATCGCACCAATGACAATTTCCTGCTTTTGACAATGTACTATGATCATGTAAGATATTATCATGGGGGAAGCTGAGTGAAGGGTACCTGGGATCTCTCTGTACTATTTTTGCAACTTCTTGTCTTAAATTATTTCAAAGTAAAAAACTATTGTTAAAAAAAAAAAGAGGCTGGGCATGGTGGCTCATGCCTGTAATCCCAGAACTTTGGAAGGCTGAGGTGGGCAGATCACTTGAGCTCAGGAGTTCTACACCAGCCAGAACAACATGGTGAAACCTCATCTCTACAAAAAATACAAAAATCAGCCAGGCGTGTGCCTGTAGTCCCAGCTAACTGGGAGGTTGAGGTGGGAGGATCACTTGAACAATTGCTTGAGGCAGAGGTTGCAGTGAGCCAAGATTGCCACTGCGCTCAAGCCTGGGCAACAGAACCAGACCCTGTTTCAATAAAACAAAGAAAAAAAAAAAAAGAAAGTAAATTGGCCCAAGGACACAGAACCAAGGGAGACTGCCAACATCTGAGACTTGATCAACTGATTTGTGGTTGACTACACCATAATTTTTATTCAAATGTTGTTTAAATTAAAAGGACCTTTAAAAAAATCAACACCTAATTGGCACCTATTTTCTTTCGTAGATAAAGGGCAATTTCTTTTGTGTCCTTTTGGAAGGTAATCAGTCTTTGGCTGGATCTGTTTGCTTCCACACTCAAGAACACAAGGCGGCATGTGGTCAGCAATCTAGGAGCCAAAATCTGCATTTGGCTGGCTTTGGGAGTCTATATTAGGTGTAAAACGCTATTCTAAAACAATTAAAATGGCCATGCCTTCATTTCCTGAGTGGATTGAACAAAACAACAGAAATGATTTAAGCCATTTGTGAAATGAATCAGAAGGGAATTTACCAAAAAAGTGACTCTGTCCAATTTAACCAAGTCCACTGCTCTCAAGAGCCTGCAGAGAACTGTCGATATTGCTAAAAGGCTGGCAGCTACGTCGTCATTCACGGGACCACCAGAGCAACTACGTGGTGCACTTGCCTGAAAAGAACAGTGATTTGGTGGGGGGTTGTTGGGTAGAAAGGATGGAAGTAAAGACTAGGGGGGGTGGAACAGTGTGAACAGTGTTCTAAGAAGCCTGGAGCCAAGAAAACCCAGAAAAGGAGTCAAAAAACAGGTTTAATTCTTTTTCTCTTACAAGAGAAATTGCAGAGTTGGGAGCGTTATATCACATTGCGCCACATTCAGATACCACCTGGCATGTGGGATTCCTAGTTCCTCCCAAAGCCTATCACCAACAGGCCTAGCAGCAGCACCTACCTGAAGCTAACTCAGGTTGAATTTTCTTAAGGTGAGAAGCAGAATAAGCCAGGCGCAGTGGCTCATGCCTGTAATCCCAGCACTTTGGGAGGCTGAGGCGAGCGGAGTTCAAGACCAGACTGGCTAACATAGTTAAACCCCGTCTCTACTAAAAATACAAAAATTACCCAGGCATGGTGGCGCATGCCTATATTCCCAGCTACTTGGGAGGCTGAGGCAGAAGAATCGCTTGAACCTGGAAGGTAGAGGTTGTGGTGAGCTGAGATCGCTCCACTACACTCCAGCCTAGGTGACAAGCAAGACTCTGCCTCAAAACAAAACAAACAAAAAAAGAAACAGAATGAGTATCTCTACGTCAACCAAAATCTGGGGAAATTTGGTGGATGTGGGGCAGTTAATGAAGTAAACACCCTAAAAGATAGGAGTTGAAGTGATGGTTTTTTTCTCTTCCCAGGCCAGTTCCTTATATTTAAGGCTCACTCACCTACCCTACCAAGCCTAGATCCAATGCCTAGATATCAAGATCATCCAACAACTCATACCCTCTCTCTTTATCTGTCTGTGTCTCTCTCTTCTAAACACGTCAATTCTTTATTTGAGCCAAAAAGTCTATTTGCTTTCCTTCCCTCACCGCACGCACTTGTTTAAGATTTAAGAATCTACTTTGTTAAAGGTTCTGTGATGGCTGCAGCAGATGTGAACAGAGCATAGTCCCTGACTTAACTCAAGAGGATGGCATTCGATGGTGAGAGGGAGCTAGGGAAGAGTCTGATAAGGTTACAGGTAACTATGTTAAAACATGAAGAAAGATCATCACAAAAATCTATGGAGGTTCAAAGAAAAAAAAAATCCCAGTAGAGGAGAATGTGGAAAGGCTTCTGGGAAAAGAAAGGAATTAGGCTCTGAAGAATAGATAAGATTTTGAGAAGCAGAGATTAGAAGAAGGTAAGTGGGTTCAGGGAAAATAAGAGCCCCCCCAAAAAAGCTCAGGCAAATGCCTACTGAAGAGATATTAGAGCCTCATTGTATCAGGGGAGAAAGTTCATGGCTCCTCTCTTATCCTCCAAAGATAGGTCCAGATCCAGGTAATTTCCTCCTTTCCCAGCATACAGAATGTTACTCACTAACTGAATCATATTCTCAGGAATTTGGAATCTTCAAAGTAGTAAAAGTCACGGTCTCCTAGAAACTCTTTTCTTCCCAAAAGGTCAAAGAACTAGCATTTCATCAAAAGTCTTTTCTCCCTGGAGGACCGCTGGCCAATCTCTTTTTCACATTAGCTTTTTGTCTTCCTCTCTCTGAGTCTCCCTTCTACTCTGCTAACACTATTCCCACAAGGGACAAGATGGCTGGGGCCTCAGCAGCCACTTAGGACTGTGGGGCAATCCTGAGAATGGAAATCATGTGCCAAGGATGGCAAAGCATAAAGACAGAAGGAGTCTTGGCCTCTGGTAACTGTGGAGCAGTGATACCAGCCCACAACCCTGAGGACTACCTACAGATGTGTGGGTATGTGAGAGAGAGAGGAAGAAGGAGAAGGATATGGAGGAGGAAGAAGAGGAGGAGGAGGATAAGGGGACAATAAACCTTCCACCTTGTTAAAGTCACCGTCATTTGGGTTTTCTGTTAGATGTTCCCAAATCTAATTCAACAACTAATATAGATAAGGTGGGGCCAAATTACAGAAGGTCTTGAATGAATGCAAAACTGTCTGAAATTAATTTTCTAGACAATGAGGAAAATTTAAATATATTTTAAGAAAAAAAAACATCTTTTATTTCAGCACTTATCATGTGTCCAACAGCACTAGGTCCCTGCCCTCTGGAAGTTACAAACTATAGAGAAGGACACCAAATAGAAAGTGCAAGATGCTCAGAAGCACGTGACAAGAGGACTTAATCCAACATAGAAAGTGTGAGACGGTTTCCTGAAAAAACACCTATACTAAACCCCAAAGGAGGAGCTGGAGTTAACATGGCAAAGAAAAAAGTAAAAACAGTCACACTATGAGCAAAGAAACTGAGGCAAATCAAAGATCAAGCAAACAAAACCCAACAGTATAGCACATTAAACAACAAACTGAAGGCAGTATGGCCATTTTCACCATGTTGATTCTTCCCATCCATGAACATGGACTGTTTTTCCATTTATTTGTGTCTTCTCTTATTTCCTTGAGCAGTGGTTTGTAGTTATCCTTGAAGAGGTCCTTCACATTCCTTATAAGTTGTATTCCTAGGTATTTTATTCCCTTTGCAGCAATTGTGAGTGAGAGTTCACTCATAATTTGGCTCTCCGTCTATTACTGGTATATAGGAATGTCTGTGATTTTTGCACACTGATTTTGTATCCTGAGACTTTGCTGAAGTTGCTTATCAGCTTAAGGAGAATTTGGGCTGAGACGATGGGGTTTTCTAAATATATAATCATAAACAGAGACAATTTGACTTTCTCTTTTCCTGTTTGAATATCCTTTATTTCTTTCTCTTGCCTGATTTCCCTGGCCAGAACTTCCAATACCATGTTGTACAGGAGTGGTGAGAGAGGACATCCTTGTCTTGTGCTAGTTTTCAAAAGGAATGCTTCCAGCTTTTGCCCATTTAGTATGATATTGGCTGTGGGTTTGTCATAAATAGCTCTTATTATTTCAATGCTATCCCCATGAAGCTACCATTGGCTTTCTTCACAGAATTAGAAAAATCTACTCTAAATTTCCTATGGATCTAAAAAAGAGCCTGTATAGCCAAGACAATCCTAAGCAAAAAGAACAAAGCTGGAGACATCATGCTACCTGACTTCAAACTATACTACAAGGCTACAGTAACCAAAACAGTGTAGTACTGGTAGCAAAACAGATATATAGACCAATAGAACACAACTGAGGCCTCAGAAATAATGCCACACATCCACAACCATCTGATCTTTGACAAACCTGACAAAAACAAGCAATGGAGAAAGGATTTCCTATTTAATAAGTGGTGTTGGGAAAACTGGCTAGGATATGCAGAAAACTGAAACTGGATCCCTTCCTTACACCTTACACAAAAATTAACTCGAGATGGATTAAAGACTTAAACATAACACCTAAAACCATAAAAACCCTAGAAGAAAACCTAGGCGATACACCTCAGGACATAAGCATGGGAAAAGATTTCATGACTAAAACACCAAAAGCAATGCCAACAAAAGCCAAAATTTACAAATAGGATCTAATTAAACTAAAGAGCTTCTGTACAGCAAAATAAACCATCATCAAAGTGAACAGGCAACCTATAGGATGAGAGAAAATTTTTGCAATCTAGCCATCTGACAAAAGGCTAACATCCAGAATCTACAAAGAAGTCAAACAAATTTACAAGAAAAAAGCAAACAACCCCATCAAAAACTAGGCAAAGGATATGAACAGACACTTCTCAAAAGAAGACATTTATGTGGCCAACAAACATATGAAAAAAACCTCATCATCACTGGTCATTAGAGAAATGCAAATCAAAAACACAATGAGATACCATCTCATGCCAGTTAGAATGGCGATCATTAAAAAGTCAGGAAACAACAGATGCTGGAGAGGATGTAGAGAAATAGGATCACTTTACACTGTTGGTAGGAGTGTAAATTAGTTCAACCATTGTGGAAGACAGTGTGGCAATTCCTCAAGAATCTAGAACCAAAAATACCATTTGACCCAGCAATCCCATACTATAAAGACACATGCACACGTATGTTTATTGCAGCACTGTTCACAACAGCAAAGACTTGGAACCAACCCAAATGCCCATCAATGATGGATAAAGAAAATGTGGCACATATACACCATGGAATTCTATGCAGCCATAAAAAAGGATGAGTTCATGTACTTTGCAGGAACATGGATGAAGCTGGACACTATCATTCTCAGCAAACTAACACAGGAACAGAAAACCAAACACCACATGTTCTCACTCAAGTGGGAGTTGAACAATGAGAACGCATGGACACAGGGAGGGTAACATCACACACTGGGGCCTGTCAGGGAGTAGGGAGATAAGGGAGGCAAGCACTAGGAGAAATATCTAATGTAGATGACAGGTTGATGGGTGCAGCAAACCACCATGGCATGTGTATACCTATGTAACAAACGCACACATTCTGCACATATATACCGGAACTTAAAGTATATATTTTAAAAAAATTTTTTTAAACTGAAGGAAGTCAAATTTGGCTACTAGGTGGAAGAGCGGTTCTCCAGAGAATGGCACAATATGATGCTGGAATGGTGGGCAGGGGTCACAGTGACGGGAAGAAAGCTTTGGAAGACAAATCTGGCAACTTCTCTATACAGGCAGACCAGTTACAAAGTAGTCTGGAGAAGCAGTAAGAATCTAAAGTAAGAGGCAGGTGCATAACTGAAAAAATAATAATGACATTGATGAAAATACTGAAGGCAGGGGCAGGAACCAGATTCAGTGAGAAAAACTCATTCCATCTGCAACATGCTGGGTTTAATGTTCTAGCAAAGCATCCTGAAATGTCAGGGAAGAACTCGGCATCTCCTCTGGACTGGCTTCTTCCCCTGGAACCAATGACTCTACCTTCCATAAAACCCAGATTCACCTTAGAAGCACTCCCTATTTTACTCCCTTCCCCTCAGATCACTCCTTTATGCTGCATGCTCTGGTGGAATTCCATTCACTTTGTAGGCTGCTAGTACATGTTCAGAATTAATATGCATGTTACCCCTCTCTCACCATACAGACTTCAAACTCCTTGATGGACAAGGGCTCTCTAACTTCTATTTCTGATGCAATGCTCTTGATACCTTTTAGAGCCCAGAGCACTCTCTAAGCACTTAAAATGTTAAATTCCTTAGAGGATTGAGAAACCTAATACAGGCTACACTTCTGAACAACAGAAATATTAATAGTACAATGGCTATCTCAGGGAATGGAAATAAATTCATACCCTTGCTTAGCATTACTCGTAAGAAGGTTTGAGTCTCAATGACAAAAGATTTCCTTCAAAGGAGATGAAAACAAAGACAAAGTGGGGGATGTAAAAAATACATTAAATACCTAATGGATGGGAACAAAAGGCAAATGCTTCATGACTGCAAACCTTGCTTAATGTTTTCTGTGGTTAGTATTCAAATGCTAACATTATCTCATCATGACGATACTTAAAAATCTTGAGACTAAACCATGAGTAAACACACAGGATAAGCTGAAACTAAATCCTTGTGTGAATGTGCAGAGCACAAAGGGGTTTTATCTGTTTGGTTTACCTAATTATTTTTCTCTTATGTACAATTTTAGAAATGAAAGAAAAGCTTCAATGGCTCTGGTATGACAAATCTCTTCTGACAAAATGTAATTCAAAAAAAAAATGGCAAAGATAATGATACATATTCATAGGAAAAGTTTACCCTGAATAAAGACCTCCCTAAGTTTTGGCTCTCAAAACAATTTTAGAACTAAGCATTTGCTTTAATCCAGCACTCAGGCACCAAGTAAAGAAAGGTAAACAAAGCTGATTCCAGTCATAAGAAAAAAACCAAAGGTTTTTTGGGAAAAGCCACAGTTTTTTACTGGTTTCTGGCCTTTCTCACTCTATACCAGGGGTGGTAAGCTTTTTCTGTAAAGGGCCAGATAGTAAATATTTTAGGTTTTCTGGGCTATAAGGTCGCTATTGCAGCTACTTGACTCTGCTGGTATAGTGTGAAAGCAGCCAGACAACATGTTAACAAATAAGCATGGCTGTGGTCCAATAAAACTTTATTTATAGACACTGAAATCTGCATTTCATGTGATTTTCAAACATCATGTAATCTTCTTTTCTTTTTCAACCATTTAAATGTGTACGAACTATTTTTAGCATCTGAAAGATATATTTTAAAATGCCACTGGCAAAAGCTTACTCACCTAGAGTCCAACAATTTAGGGAAAAACAATGAAGAGAAAAGATTTAGAAACTTAAAAGCATACAAACAGAAGACACTGAAAAAATCAGGTTATATAATAATCTAGTGAAGCACTTTGAAACAGTATACTCATAGAAAGACAAATAAAATACTTTAAACAGCAGAGTGAAAAATACTCTTCCTAGTTCCTGAACAGTCATTTGGAGAAGGTCATTTAAGTTCCGTGCTACCCCTCTAATAGTTGAAATAGTAGCATGCCTTGATCTTAATTTGAAAAGACTTCAAGTCGATTTAGAAGTGTTTACTCTCTGAAGAAAAAAAGTACATGTACTTTGTTAAACGCACACATACACATAATCTTCTAAATTTTCTTCTTTATTTGGCATCACATAAGAAACTCCAGATTTGAGCATCAGTGTCCAGTTCTAGAAGTAACTGGAGTTTAGCAAAGAGTGGGTGTCTGAAACAGAATTTCCTATAGTAATGATGGGGTTCAGGACATACTGGCCCAAGATAATGGCACTTGGAATCTGAGAAAACAGCATAAGCAGGCAGATCACTCTAACCTCCCCTCAGCTCCCACCCTTCTCCCCTAAAGCAGGTTGTAAATCCTAGAAAGGATTTTCTGACCTCCTCCTGAAACACGTAAAGTGACTCTCTTCTGCAATGCCTTCTCTCTCCCCAAAGGAAAGAGCATCCTCATTTCTGAAGATGCAGATCATAGAGAGAATAGGAACACATAGGCCCAGCAAATTTTACCCTAGTTCATTATCATTAGAGCTCATACTCTTTTTCCAACCCCATTTCTCCACAACCATCCACATGCCATCAAACCTACTATAAAAATACGCAAGTTTAACATCTCTTTTGGTCTTTACTCCCTTATAAAAGTTCCTGTGTCATGTAAAATTTATATTAAATGAATGTCTATGCTTGTCTCTTGTTTATCTGTCTTTTGTTAAAAGAGCCTCAGTCATGAACCTAGAATGAAGAAAAGAGACTTTTCCTCCCATACAGCAAAAACTCAAATGTTAAGATGATTCATTTATTATAAATACTGGCTATCTCTTTTTTTAATTAACTTATTATTTTAATTGACAAAAATTGTACATATTTATCATGCATAACATGATGTTTTGAAATATGAATACTGGCAGTCCATTTTTGCTTCTATAACAAAATATCACAGATTGGGTAATTTATAAACAATAGAAATTTATTCCTCACAGTTCTGGAGGCTGAAGTCCAAGATAAAGGTGCAAGATCAAGCATTTGGTGTCTAGTAAGGGCCTTCCTGCTGCATCTTCACTTGGCCGAAGAAGCTAACACTGTGTTCTCACACAGCAGAATGCTAAAGGACAAGAGGAGTCTAAGCTCGTTCCCTCCAGCCCTTTAGTCAAGACACTAATCTATTCATGAGAGTAAAGCCCCTATGACTTAATCACTTTGCCCTTTAATACCACCCCTCAATACCACCGCAGTGGGGATTAAGTTGAATTTTGGGAGACATTGAGACCACAGCTTATACATTGTGGGATGGCTAAATAGGGATAATCAAAATAGGCATTACCTCACATACTTATTATTTTTTGTAAAGAAAACACGTAAAATTTACTCAGGTGATTTTCAAGAATGCAATACAGTCTACAGTCATTTGTCAGTATCCACAAGGCCTCCACTACCACCCAAAATACCAAAATCCATAGATCCTCAAGTCCCTGATATAAAATGGTATAGTATTTCCATATAACCTGCATACATCCTCCCATATATTTTAAATAATCTCTAGATTGCTTATAATACCTAATACAAGGTAAGTGCTATGTAAATGGTTGTCATACTATATTTTTACTTGTATTCTTTTTTATTGCTGCATTGGTATTTTTTATTGTGGTTGTTTTCAAATATTTTCTATCTGTGGTTGGTTGAATCCATAGATACAAAGGGCCAACTGTAGGTTGTTAATTAACTATAGTCATCATGTCGTACAATAGATCTCTTGAACTTATTTCTCCTAATTAAACTTTGTATTCTGTGACCAACACCTCCCCAATCACATCTCCACCAGCTTCCAGTACCCACCATTCTACTCTCTGCTTCTATGAGTTTAGCTTTTTTAGATTCTACATGTAAGTGATACGGTATCTGTCTTTTTGTGCCTTGTTTCACTTTACGTAATATCACCTAGGTTCATCCATGTTGTCACAAATGACGGTATTTCCTTCTTGTTAAAAACTGAATCGCATTTCATTATGTATATATTTTTTCTTTATCCTGTCTGTTGATGGACACTCAGGTTGATTCTATATCTTGGCTATTGTAAACAATGCGGCAATGAACATGAAAGTGTAGTTATCTCTTTGACATACTGACTTTGCTTCCTCTGGATATACACCCAGTAGTGGGATTGCTAGGACAGAGAGTTCTACTTTAAATTTATTTAGGAACGTCCATGCTGCTTTCCACAATGGCTATACTGATTTACATTCTCACTAAGTATGCAAAGGTTCCATTTTCTCCATATGCTTGCCAGGACTTGTTATCTTTCATATTTTTAATAAGTGCCTAGAATTCTAACAGGTGTGAGGTGGTATCTCATTATAATTTTAATTTGCATTTCCCTGGTGATTTGCGATGTTGATAATTTTTTTAATATACCTGTTGGCCATTTGTATATCTTCTTTTGAGAAATGTCTATTCCGATCCTTTGTCCATTTATTTATTTATTTTTTGAGATGGAGTTTCGCTTTTGTCATCTCGGCTCACTGTAACTTCTGCCTCCTGGTTTCAAGTGATTCTCCTGACTCAGTCTCCCAAGTAGCTGGGAATACAGGCATGCATCACCACGCCTGGCTAATTTTTGTATTGTTAGTAGAGACAGGGTTTCACCATGTTGGCCAGACTGGTCTTGAACTCCTGATCTCAGGCTATACACCTGCCTCAGCTTCCCAAAGTGCTGGGATTACAGGCGTGTGCCACTGTGCCCAATCACCCATTTTTTAATTGTTTTTTTTTTTTTTGCTATTGAATTTTTAGAGTTTCTTGTGTATTTTGGACATTAATTCCTTATCATATATATGATTTGCAAATAATTTCTCCCATTTCACAGGTACTTCTTTGCTCTGTTGATTGTTTCCTGTGCAGAAGCTTTTGTTTATCCCATTTGTCCATTCTTGCATTTGTTGCCTGAGCCTTTGGGGTCATGTCCAAAAAATTTATTGCCCAGACCAATGTCATGGAGCATTTCTCCTAGGTTTTCTTCTAGTAGTTTCATAATTTCAGTCTTATGTTTAAGTATTTAATCCATTTTGAGTTTATTTTTATGCATGGTGTGAGATAAGGGTCTGATTTAATTCTTCTGCATATCCAGTTGTTCCAACACCATTTACTGAAGAGACTATCCTTTCTCCAGTGTGTCTTATTGGCACCTTTGTTGAAAATCAATTGACCATAAATGTGTAAATTCATTTCTGGACTATCTATGTGGTTCTACTGGTCTATGTGTCTGTTTTTATGCCAATACCATGCTGTTCTGACTACTATAGCTTTGTAGTATATTTTGAAGACAGGGAAAGAAGTATGATGCCTCCAGCTTTGTTCTTCTTTGCTCAAGATTGCTTTGGCAATTCAGGGTCTTTTGTGGTTCCGTATGAACTTCAGAATTGTTTTTTCTATTTCTATAAAATATGTCACTGGAATTTTGATAGTGATTGCACTGAATCCATAAATCACTTTGGGTAGCACAGACATTTTAAAAGTATTAATTCTTTCAATCCATGAACATGAGGTTTCCTCCTATTTATTTGTGTCTTCTTCAGTTTCTTTCATCAATGTTTTAGTGGTTTTTCAGTATGTAGATTTTTCATGTCTTTGGTTAAGTATTCCTAAGTATTTTCCTTTTGGTAGCTATTGAAAATGGGATTGTTTCCTTGATCTCTTTCTCAGATAGTTTGCTGTTTGTGTACAGAAACACCACTAATTTTTATATGTTAATTTTGTATACTACAACTTTATTTATTTATTAGTTCTAATAGTTTTTTGGTAGAGTCTTTATGGTTTCCTATATTTAAGACCATGTCACCTGCAAACAGGGATAATTTAACTTCTTTCTTTCCATTCTGTATACCTTTTATTTCTTTCTCTTGCCTAATTATTCTGGCTAGAACCTCTAGTCCTATGTTGAGTAAGAGTAGTGAGAGTGGGCATCCTTGTCTTGCTCCTGATCTTAAAAGAAAAAGCTTTCAGTTTTCCACTGTTGAGTATGAAGTTAGCTATGAGTTTGTCACATATAACCTTTTTTGTGCTGAAGTATATTCCTTCTTCACCTAATTTGTTGAGAGATTTTATAATGAAAGAATGTTGAAGTATGTCAAATGCTTTTTCTATGTCTATTGAGATGATCAAATAGTATTTGTCCTTCATTTTGTTAATGTGGTATGTCATATTTATTGATTTGTATATGTTAAACCATCCTTGCATCCTTTGATCATGGTGAATGATCCTTTTACTGTGCTGTTTAATTCAGTTTGCTAGTATTTTGTTGACAATTTTTGCACCTATGTTGATCAAGAATATTGGTCTGTAATTTTCTTCTCTTATATCCTTAGCTGGCTTTGATATCAAGGGAAATCCTGGCCTTACAAAATAAACTTGGAAGTATTTCCTCTTCTTCAATTTTGTAGAAGAGTTTGAGAAAGATTGGCATTTGTTCTTTAAATGTTTTGTAGAATTCAGCAGTGAAGCCATCAGGTTCTGGGCTTTTCATTAATGGGAGACATTTTATTACTTATTCATTATTAGGCTAATCAAAATGTGTATTCTTGATACTGTTGGATGGAATGTTCTGTAAATGTCTATTAGGTCCATTTGGTCTAAAATGTAGTTTAAATTTACTGTTTCTTTTTTTATTTTTTTAATCCGGGTGACCTGTCCATTACTGAAAGTGGAGTATTAAAGTTATCCACTATTATTACATGCTAGTCTGTCTCTCCCTTCAGATCTATTAATATTTGGTTTATATATTTAGGTGTTCCAGTGATGGGTGCATATATAACTATTATATCTTCTTAATGAATTGACCCCTTTATTATTACATAATGACCTTGTCTCTTTTGATAATTTTTGAGTTAAAATCTATTTTGTCTGACATAAGTATAGCTACCCCTACTCTCTTTTAGTTTCCATTTGCATGGAAAATCTTTTTCTACCCCTTAATTTTCACCCTATATGTGTTCTTAAAAAGGAAGTGAATCTTTTGTGGGTGGCATATAGTTGGGTCTTGTGCTTTTTTAAAAACCCATTCAGACACCCTATGTCTTTTGATTGGAGAATTTAATACATTTACATTCGAGGTAATTATCAATAAGGTCTTGCTTCTGCCATTTTGTTAACTATTTTCTGGTTGCTTTGTAGATCCTTTGTTCTTTCCTTCCTCTCTTGCTGTGTTCCTTTGTGATTAGGTGATTTTCTCTAGTGATATCCTTTGATCCCTTACCTTCTATCTTTTGTGACTCTACCACAGGTTTTTGTTTTGTGGTTACCATGAGGCTTACAAAAACATCTTATAAATAGCAGATTATTTTAAGCTGGTAACAACTCAGTTTTGATCAGACACAAAAAACTCTACACTTTTCCACCATCACCCCCATATTGTATGTCTTTGATGGCACAATTTATGTGTTTTTATTTTGTATATCCCTTTTAAGTTGTTACATACATTTTTAATAGTTTCATCTTTTAACCTTCAAACTAAAGATGTAAGTGATTTACGGACAACCATTAAAGTATTGGAGTATTCTGAATTTGACTGTGTAAGTTTTATACTTTCATATGTTTTCACGTTATTATTAACCTTCCATTTCTTTCCACTTGAAGACTCCATTAGCATTTCTTATAAAAACAGGTGTGGTGGTGATGAACTCCCTCACCTTTATCTGGGAAAGTCTTTATCACTCTCTCCTTCACTTCTGAAGGACAATTTTGCTGGCTACAGTATTTGTTGTTAGCAGATTTTTTTTTTCCCATCAACATTTTCAACATATCATCCTACTCTCTATAAAGTTTCTGCTGAGAAATGTACTACTAGGCTTATTGAAATTCTCTTACATGTTATTTGCTTCTTTTCTCTTGCTGCTGTCAGGCTCTTCTCTTTGTTGATTTTTGACAGTTTAATTATAACATGGCTTAGTATAGTCTTGTTTGGATTGAATCTAGAGACCTTGACCTTCCTGTACCTGGATATTATATCTTTCCCCAGATTTGGAAAGTTTTCTGCTAATATTTCTTTAAAACAGCTTTCTATTACTTTGTCTCTCTTCCTCCACATTAATTCCTATTACTCAAATGTTTGTTCTTTTGATGCTGTCTCATAAATCCCATAAGCTTTCTTCATTCCTTTTCATTCTTTTTCTCTAACTGTAATTTTAAATAATGTCTTCAAGTTTACAGATTCTTTCTTCTGCTTGATAATTCTGTTGATACTCTCTATTGTATTTTTCAGACCATTCATTTTTATTTCAGCTCCAGAATTATTTTTAATTTTTACTTTAAGTTCTGGGCTACATGTACAGGATGTGCAGGTTTGTTACATAAGTAAATGAGTACCATGGTGGTTTGCTACACCTATCAACCTACTGCCTCGGTATTAAGCCCACATGCATTAGTTATTTTTCCTAATTCAGCTCCAGAATTCCTATTTAATTTTTTAAAATAATTTCAATCTGTTAAATTTCTCATTTTGGTCATGTATTATTTTTCTGACTTCACTGAATTATTTCTCTGCATTTTCTTGAAGTTAGCTACCAGGTAGGCTGCTCTTACAGACCAGCTAGTGTGAGTCACTTCATCTCCAATGAAGTCTGAATCTCAGTCTTAGGGGTGGGTAGGGCCCTCTTCCACGTTCTTAATGACTATATCCTGCACTACCTTTCAACCTCAGAAAAAGTAGCTTCTGCCATTTGTGATTCCTGTATTACCTAGGGACCTCTTTTACCCCTTTAGTGGTTAACCATGGTTTGCTTTTCACCAGTTAAAAATTCTTTATTTTTGCTGGGCATGGTGGCTCATGCCTGTAATCCTGGCATTTGGGAGGCCAAGGGAGGCAGATCATCTGAGGTCAGAAATTCAAGACCAGCCTGGTCAACATGGTGAAACCATGTTCTCTACTAAAAATACAAAAGTTAGCTGGGTGTGGTAGCAGGCACTTGTAATCCTAGCTACTGGGAAGGCCAAGGCACAAGAATTGCTTGAAGCCGGGCAGTGGAGGTTGCAGTGAGCCAGGATCGCATCATTGCACTCCAGCGTGGGCAACAAGAGTAAAACTTCGTCTCAAAAAAAAAAAAAACTTTATATTAAGTTTTCCCTGTTTAAATTACTGTGTGGTTTCTGTCTCCTGAATGAATCCTGACTGGCACATGAAGGAATAAAGGGGCTCAAACAAATATGAAAGGCCTGAAAAGGGACATTTGCCCATAGCAGATGACTAATTAACAATAAAGAGATTGAAAAAGAAGAGATGCATTTACAGACTAAATGAACAAAAATGTCCATGTCAATCTCATTCAAAACCTTTATTTTATCTAATCATATTTCTTCTTCTTTTTTAAAATCTAATCATATTTCTTAGAAAACATCTTTCATCTTCTTGGGTATTTTTTAAAATCTGGTAACTGTTAAAAAAGAGACTGACAAACACATCATGAAAATGCCAGCTATTTGTGAGACCTGAGGCAAGCAAGGGTCAGAAAATAAAGAAGCTGCAGCTAGCCCAGGTCAGGTCATCTAAGCTATACGACTCCAATCAGATCTAAGACTGGTAGTAGACTTCTAGAGACAGGATAGCCTAGTGATTAGAAGCATAGACTGTGTGAGCCAGACTGTCAGTGTTCAAACCTCAGCTCTGCTTCTGCCAAGCTGTGTGACCTTGAGCAATTTGCCTTAGTCTCCTCATATGTGAAATGCAAATGATAACAGTAGTCCCTACTTCAAAGGGCTATTATGATGATAAAGTGAGTTTATCTGTCTAAAGCCCTTAGGCCAGTACCCAACTCAAATTCTCTTTCTAAACCTCTTTACATCGACAATCTCAATCCATTTTTCTTTCCCAATACGTTCTGATTTTGGAAAGGTTTAAGCAGACCTATCCTGCTCCAAAAACTGTTCTCCAGGGTTTTATCTACCACCTTTAGCCCTCAATCTGGGCCTTGCTATATGAAGATGTAGAGCATCTTCCTCCCTTAAAGGGCTATCATGTTTTTCCAGGCCCATGGGGGTAAGACCTATTCAATCCAAAAAGGAAGAGGATGACACAGTAGACGAGTCTTGCTTCAATCACCTTTCACCTCTTTCTTTTGGAACTTCCTTTCCCCACTTCAGGTGATTCTGGTGTCCTAGGGGAAGGGCTCATGACCCAAGTTTGGCCAGTAGTCTGAATCTAGAGGAAAAGTACAGCGTAGAAACTTGATTGGAGATGACCATCTGATGGCCTGAGATTCCACCACTGTTGCCTCATTCCTGCCCTTATTAAGCCCTGAAACTTTTATCATTCCCTCAAAGTTGTGAAATACTCAATACAGTTCAGAGAAATTCCTATTTTTGTTTATGTTAGCACGAAGTTCTACTATTTGAACAAAAGAACCCATATGCACGGTGTTAGACTTGGCTACCCCTTCGTTTTCTCATCTATAAAGTAGAGTTCTCTAAGATCCCTTCCAGTTCTAACCTTCTATAGTTCTAGCAACAGGACAAGTCCCTGCAGATACGCTCTACTTGATCTATAATTCTCCATAGCAACTTCACCATGACTACGCAGCACCCATACACCTTATCAACAAATGGCAATATGAGGAGATACTTTTAAAGTCTTGTATTTAAGTTATAAAACCACGTCTCTCATTTGCCATTTATTACGTCTCGGCAGATTATTTTGGTAATGGTATTGCCACCTTCCCTGCTATGTGCCGAGCATAAATAGAACATGAACATTTCCAGGAATTGTCAACTTGGCACTTCTTACAAGGAGTTAAAAGTTTCTTTCATGGCATTAACAAAATAAAGCCTAGGAGTAAAACCTGCCCCAAACTTCTTCTAGAAGCTACATTCCTTTTCAATTAAAATTTACTGTTTGAAAAAACACAACATACCTTTTTTTTTTGGTCGGGGGAGGGGGAAATGCCCTCAAAGAATCATATATATATATATACTCCTTACTGCTTAAACTGAGGAACAAGTATAAACACAGCTGCCTATTAAAATTATGTAAAGCAAACATTCCCGCAGCTAGCTACAACAGTAGCCTACAAGTTTGAACTATACCCATAAAAAGAGAACACGACCTTGCTAAGCATTTGGTTAAACTCTGAAGCTGCGCCACCAGAAAAGCTGGTTATTGGAACTGACGGCTTTAGATAGCCATGATTTAAGAGCCGCAAAAGTGGGAGTGGATTCCAGCATCAGGGGAGCCAACACACTATCTCCTGATGACAGCCAAGGAAATCTTGTCTTTTTTTACTCTCAAAGTAGCAAATGGCAACGGGAGAGATTCAGGGGCTCTGTTCCTTGACCCCTCCCCACCATATGGTCTTCCATTAGACCCTAGCCTTCCCCCAACCAAAAAATAAAAAATAAAATACAATGAGAGATGGGAGAGAGAGAGAGATACCAACCAGGAATCAGCGTTAGGACAATAGGCAGGAATCAGAAAGGCTCCTGAGGCTGTGCGTCTGGAAGAAACTGGAGGTGGGGGAGTTTCTGAAGAAGAATGAGGGTGATGGGCTCTGGAGCAGCCACAAGTTATCAGAACTAGGAAGAGGAGAAAACTGAATACTGAGAAAGTACTTTTGTAGCATACGGATCAGTAGGCCTTGAAGTCAAATTTGACTTTATGTTGTGTGACTTAACATCTCTGTGCTTACATTTTCTCATTTGTTCAAAAAGGGTAATAATACCACCCTCTTCATCAGGTTATTGTCAGGATTAAATGAATTAATAAACACAAAGGACTTAGAATATAGCTGGTAGACAGTAAGTCCCCAACAGCTATCTTGATTATTATTTTACTGATGTTATCTTTAGTTCTTTGTGAGACACAAAAAACTAAACTCTTTTTTTTTTTTTTTTTTTTTTAGACAGGAAATCACTCTGTCACCCAGGATAGAGTGCAATCTCGGCTCACTGCAACCTTCGCCACCTGGGTTCAAGTGATTCTTGTACCTCAGCTACCCAAGTCGCTGGGATTACAGGCATGTGCCACCATGCCCAGCTACTTTTTGTATTTCTAGTAGAAACGGGGTTTTCCCATGTTGCCCAGGCTGGTCTTGAGCTCATGACCTCATGTGATCTGCCCAAAGTGGTCTCCCAAAGTGTTGAGATTACAGGCGTGAGCCAACGCACCCAGCCTGAATTTCATTTTTAATTACAAAGACCATGAACAGACAGCCAGTCTGACAGACTAAGCCAGTCCCACTCTGCCCAACTAGCCGTTTGTCTCTTCTTTACTCTTCCATCCTCAAGCCATCTTATGTTCACTTTTTATCTGAGAGGAGCATCCAATTTGTTCTTCAGCAGGAGATTCCGTCTCCATTTGGACAGAGCCTGATCTACAGAGTACAATGTACTGCATGTAGTTTGTAATTATTGTACCAAATGATGTGAATAGCCATAAAAATAATTCCCAAATTCAAATTCACCAGCAATTCAAAATCCTCCAATTTTTCCTCATGTGTACCTAGCCCATATATCCCCATAAAGCTCTAATGGATCATAATGTTGGTGGTAGCATCACCCCCTGTATGGAGTCTGATATTCTGGAACATTCTTGAGCAACAATGCTCAGGAAATTCAAGGAATAAAAGGATTTACGAACTAATATCCCTCTACACCCTGATTCCTACCACCCTTCCACCTGTTGCTACCTAAAAACAAGAACAACGCTTCAAGCGAGTACACAGCTTTGGGAAGCCAGGACTTAGAAACAATGAGTGAAGAAGGAGGCACGCCCCTAACCAGCTGGTCAGATTGCAAGGTTTTCAACCCTGGCTGCAATTTAAGATAACCTCAGGAGGCATTTGCACGTGTGCCTGACTTACCCGTGTGTGCCTTCAACATCATTGCCCAGACCCCACCCTCCAGAAATTGTGTAATGGATTCACCTGGAGTAGAGCCTGGGCATCAGCAGTTTTGTAAAAAAAAAAATACCCCAGGTGATTCCAAAGCATAGCCACAGTTGAGAAACACTGAGCTAAATCAACCCTGATGGTCAATACAGTATCTGATGCAGCTGAATGGTCCATACATCCACAGAAGGGAGAAAAAAAGGCATAGTCAGAATTTCCAAGAATACCAAATCCATATTTTAAAGTGAAATGGAGGCATCGCTGCTAGGGGAAGACCTGTCACATGTTTGCTATTCCTAGAAAGAGCTGCAATTAGCTGCCAACAGATGCATTATTTCATTAGTCCATAAATACTCGATAAAAGTCTTCTGCTTTTCCTTTATGTCAACCTTGCAGAGGCAGGGAGAAAAAAAATCTTCTGATAAAATGCAGTACTGAACAATCATCATTTCCTTTTAAGTGATTAAAATTAGCATTCATAAAAATAAAATGTTTTAGTAAAATCTCATTCCAGCATACCTCTAAAAGCCCTTGGAAATTCTCCTCTTAAAATGAAAAAAAAAAAAATTACATTAGTACAACTTTTAAAAAGCCTCTTTCAATTATTAACACTGCAGCATAATACAATTCCATTTCAAACTCAGTGGGAAGCCAAGATTGCGCAGCAGTAAAAGTTCTAAATCAAGAGTTGCAAGGCCTGGATTCTAGTCCCAGTAATAAATTGCATTAACTAGCTGTGTGATCATGGGCAAATTGACTTAATCTCCCTAGGCCTTTGTTTTCTCAGGGAAAAATTAGATGATCTGTGAGTCCCACCCAGTTCTAAAATTCGTAATACCAGGATATGGCTCCATCTTGCTGACTTTCACTAGCAAGTAAATGTGTTTAAAATTTAGAAAACTTATAAATTTAGGAATTCTAGTTAATTTAACCAAGTCCTGTCACTGTGCATAAATTGAAAGAGCAAAACTGTGAAGCACCATGAATATAGCTCTATCTTCTATCTACACTAGAATTGGAACCTTCCTGCATTAACTATGCCAGCCAGGTGACGGCTCCTCCCGCAAGTGCCTTTCTTTTTAAATTAAAAAAAAATACGATGAAAAGCAAATTTTGGCCACATTCTCACACACTATTATTATTATTATTATTTTCTCTCTCTCTCTTTTTTTTTTTTTAGATGGAGTTCCACCCTGTTGCCCAGGCTGGAGTGCAGTAACGCAATCTCAGCTCACTGCAACCTCCGCCTCCTGCGTTCAAGTAATTCTCCTGCCTCAGCCTCCCAAGTAGCTAGGATTACAGGTTCCTGCCACCACGCCTGGTTAATTTTTTGTATTTTTAGTAGAGATGAGGTTCCATCATGATGGCCAGGCTGGTCTCGAACTCCTGACCTCAAGTGATCCACTGCCCTTGGCCACCCAAAGCGCAGGGATTCCAGGCATGAGCCACCACAACCAGCCATTATTTTCTGATATTCTCCTTTATATTGACTCATTTCTACTTAAATATAAGTAATGGCTTTTTCCTAAATAATTTGGTATACTTTCAATCTTATTTCCTATTCAATATTCCTATGTAACTTTTTTCTTTTTCTTTTTGGTTGATACAAAATAATTGTACATATTTATAAGATACAGGGTGATATTTCAATACATGCATACAATGTGTAATGATCGAATAAGGGTAATTAGTATGTCCATAGCCTCAAATATTTATTCTTTCTTTGTGTTGGGAATATTCAAAATCCTCCTTCTAGCATTTTAAAAATATACAGTAAATTCCTGTTAAGCATGTTCATCCTACTGAGCTAAGACATTAGAACTTACTGCACCTATCTAGCTGTAATTTTGCATCCATTAACCAACCTCCCCTATCCTTGCCTCCCCTGTCCCTTCCCAGTCTCTAATAACCACAATTCTACTCTCTAGAAGTCATGTATTTTTAAAAGGAACTTCATAAACAGAAAAGTTTTGCTTGCCATAAATGGAAGGAACCCATTAAGTTGACACAAAAAAGGCAATACAACGAGATTCTAGCTAAACACTGTTGCCCACAGAAGGCTTTAAGCACAAGGACCTCTTATCACTCTTATCAGAACTGAAGCAGAAATAGAAAGGAAATAACTTCCTCATCATGTAATTGAATATTACCTAATCCCACATCCACATATCAACTGAAGTCATGCTAAGAGCCACTCCAGACCACGGGTGCACACACATCTCACATGCTGGGAAGCACAACAATGGTAGCCACTGAGCCTCTGCTGATGTGGCATGTGATTCACCCCAGGGAGGAAGGTGTCTTATTAGCCACATTGTCACCGTGGCTCCCACTCAACTTCCTGTGTACTTGTGGTCCCTTCTATGTGAAAGCTCTCCTCCCTCTGTTAATTCTACCACACAACTCAGTTCTCTGCTCAGTGTCCCCTCATCAGAGGCTTTCCCTGACCACTCCCACCGCCACACACACTGCTTCTCTTCAGAGCGCTCGTCATCAGCAAATATATTTATTCATTTGCTTACTATCTGTCCCTGACCTAATCCCTTCCCACTACTAGAATATAGTGAACTCCATGAAAACAAGGGCTTTGTTTTGTTTACTGTTTCATCTTCAGCATTTTCTGTCTCACACAGGGTCTCCAACCCCTATACCGGTCTACCGGTCCACGGCCTGTTAGGAACTGGGCCCCACAGCAGGAGGTGATTGGCACAGGAAAGCGGGGATTACCACCTGAGCTCCTCCTCCAGTCCTATCAGCAGCGGCATTAGATTCTCCTAGGAGCCGGAACCCTATTGTGAACTGTGCATGCAAGGGATCTAGGTCACGTGTTCCTTATGAGAATCTAATGCCTGATAATCTAAGGTGGAACAGTTTCATCCCCAAACCATCATTTCCCCCACCTTCCCTGTCTGTTGGAAAACTATCTTCCACAAAACCAGTCCCTGCTGCCAAAAAGGTTGGGGACCTCTGGTCTAGCACATGGTCAATACTCAGTAAATATTTGTTGGATGAACACATAAATGCCCTCAGCTGATCTGAAGATCCTCCATTTGCCTTGATATACCCAGTATCTGGCATTCAGGAGGTCCTCAAGAAGTATATGAAAATCCAGCTGGATAGACACAGAAACCTGGGCTCTCTGCAGACTTTCCCCTTACCAGAGGGAAGGGTCTTGCTATGGATACTAACCCACTGTTCTCACTCTAGTACACAGGACGCCGCTAAGCAAACACTACTCAGTCACAGTGGAAGCACGTGGATAGACCGCAAGCTAGATACACTGAGATGAACACTGAACTTACATGCAGAGCAGGGTCAATTACACGGTATGATTCGAGGAACCTATGAAAACAATCCCAAGCTAGAAACCTCTCTAATAAACCCATCACAATATCTAAAATGTCTGCCGTTAAGAGCTCAGTGACTTCAGATGCCTCCAGGTATGCAACTCAAAGCTAGAGTGTATCTCAGGAGGACAGCAGTTATGGTTCTGTGTTGTCACTCAAGGCTGGCGCCACAAGGGGCAGGCAGAGCCCTAGAGCCCACAGGTAGGGGGCAAATGGACTAGCCAGTCCTGTGCACTGCTTCTGTAAGAGTAGCCAGGGAGCCCAGGGCACAGGGTATATGGGAAGGACAAGGTCAAGACCAGGGAAGGTTGAAGCAAGTGTCAGGCTAGGGACAGCCATTCTAATAGGCTCAAGAGTTGAGACATCTGATGCTGATGCCGGAAGCACTGAGCTGTGTTCCCAGAGCTCTGTTCTTCGCTCTCGCTGTGGCTAAGAGTACATAAAGCAGGAACCAAACCAAGGGAGGAGAGAAAAACAAAAACACTCCCAAGCTTAAAGGAAGACTAGGGTAAAAAGCAGGGTTACCAGGCAGACAGTTAAGTGAGAATCATGGCAGACACCCAGACCCACAGCCAGGGCCAACACAGTGAAACAGGGAGTCCTGTGGCCCAGGAGTCACTCCCACCATGACTTAGGCTGAGTCCCACCAGATGGGGAGACTGGGCTGCCATCAATCTCCTTTCCAGATCCAGATTAGCTCAGGCACTGGAAGGAGCTGTCAGTGCCGACAGGGCCCAGGAGCAGTGGGAAGCCAGGCAGGCAGGCACAGGCTGCCTTCACCCAGACACAGCACTGTCCCTATCTCCTAAATGACCTAACAGGAGCCCAGAGAGGGTTTCCAGCTGATCTAATGTCTAGTATGTGACCTTGGCCAGAATGACACACCATGAAGTGTTCTTTCCACTGTGCCAAGGTGGATTAAGTCATTTTATCACCAGAATTCCTCTTTTAAAAGGTAAGAGTCTTTACAGGGTGAGAAAAACAATGATCCATTAACAACTTAGACTTTCTTTTCTAACAGAGATTGGGAATCTGCCAACCTAAGCAGATTCTGAGGTTTTAGAGTGTTTTCGTGTGTTTTGAGATATGATGGGGGTGGGGTTAGGAGAGTAGAGCTAAAGAATAAGATACAGCTCAATTCTTCTCTAAAAAATGACACCCAGCACCTAAGAGAAAAGCAGCTAACCAGGATCAATCACCAAAATAAAGCCTCTGAGACAGCTCAAAATTTCCAAATGAAACAACAAAAATTAAAACAACAAACCAATAAAGGAGAAACCAAGCATCTCTGGGAAGACAACCAGAAAACTTTAACAAAATAAAATCGGTTTATTCTTAGAGAAGGATCAACCTCTTGGCTAAAGAGAAGGATTCCTTCCCATTTGTTCTCAAGGCCTCCCAAAAGAAGTCTACTGAATCCAAACAAATTAATTAATACGTATGATCAAAATGAGGAAAAGGTAAGAAGAGGTTAATGTGTACATACATGTATATAAGCATCACATTCTCCTAGAGTCCAGTTCCTCAAAACTCAAAGAGATCTTTACACAAATTAAAGTGGACTATTTTAAATCTTATTAAAATCACTCTATGACAACAGTGGAGAAGCACAGGGGTCCTAGGCAGCAGGTTCTGGATTTCTTTTTTACAGGGACGTTAAATTGAAGGGATTTCAACTCTGATACTCTTCCCAGGATTTACAAAAGAAACGAAACCTAGGTTTCCAATTCAGTAAATCCCAATTTGATTTTAGAATTAGAATACGGCCACCAAATTAATTATTTTAAACACACAAATAATATTTTAAGGTCTGACACAAGAGAAGGTGTTTAACTATCAAGTTTAAATGCATCATTTCTTCCATTTCTTCAACCCTTTCCTTCCCACATACATAAAAAACATATGTGTGTGTGTATATATATACATATTACATTTATATATATATAATACACACATCTCTAGAACTTATGCTATACAGGATTTTCAATAACACATGAAGATTTTTAAGTGATTTTTATGAGATAGAAAACTATAAAGTAAAGAAGTGAATGAATGATAAACTCCCAATTCAGGGCTTTTCACTGAGTGGGGTTGGGAATGAGACAGGATTGGGAAGGAGTGCCGGAGTTCTTAAAGGCAATCATAATATTATTATTCTTAAACTGAGTGATGAAGAGATGGGTGTTCACTGTACCATTATTCTCTGTACCTTACTTATATTTTGTAATATTATTTAAAATAGTTAATATTTAATAAAAACGAGTCTTTTTAAAATGAGTTTATGTGATTGTCACTGTGGAAGGTATTCAAAGATATACATAAAGCAAACCCTCACTTCAGAATGTTTTTTTCAATAGTAGTGTTACTCAATAAAAAGTAAAACAATTAAGATGACTGTACAAATTTGTTCCGGGGCCAACCTTCTACAGAATTAACAAATCTTGAGAGAAACCTTATTTTTCTAAACTTCTACACAGATATGCTCATTTTTTTCCCATTATGTACTGCTTCATCGTTTGCTTTTTTAAAAAACTGTTTTTCCTCAGCTTCTATGTAACTTTCAGCATTTTGTACAAAACACCTTAATTCTTTCTGTCTGAACGAATCCAAAGAAATAAAAATGGGGTTATACCTCTATGAATGACATACAACAGCATGATTTGTATCACCCAAAATGACCATAAAATTAGATTCGGTATTTTGATAGTGAAAGGTTTCAGCTTGCCTGTTTTGTTGTTTCCAACTACATGTTGCCAGCAGAAACCTCTAAATCAGGAAAACACCAATAATTTTTTAACATTTCTCCAGCTCCATGTTTTCTACTCTGCTTTCAATAAAGTCATAAAAACATCTTAGATACATTTTGTTCAGATATGTGGAGTATTTAATTTTGTAAGAACAATCCAAGCACTGAATTCCAGTGGTCTTCAAAAGCCAGCTACTTCTAATATTTCAAAAAAGCCTAAAATATACATTTACCTGTAACTAGCCCAAGCTAGAAATGAAAATATTTTTGCTTTTTCCACTGGAATCTTGCCAGGTCTTCCTAAAAGTTAGCTGACTATCTCACACTGATCAGGTATTCAGACATATGTCAAAATATGAGGTCCATGGAACAAAAACAGTAAAGGTGGTCTTATTATCCGTATTCATTTTTTTAAAATCAGTATTTAAAAAACAGCAACCACAAGGTCTGGGGCTCACTGAACTGGAATACTTCTATCACTGTTATCAGAAACCCCAGAGAACCTTGATTCTCTAACTTTGTTAAACACTTGCAAGTCAACTTTCAATTACTTTTTTTTTTTTCAATGTTTAAGTTCAGTTCTCTGCTCCTTCATCTTTGTAAAACAGAGTCAAGGGAGGTTAAGAAGAAGCAAGTGTTTCCGTATCACATATTCTTCCTGCTACAAGCCAGGCTAACAGAACCAGAACTGTTTCTCTCTTCTCCAGCTTCCAATTCGCCTTCAAATCAAACTGAGACCCTCCCCAAACTATTGCTCTTCGTAAAATTAAATACTCCAGTTGTCTGAACAAAGCTAAACTAAAAAGGACACTTTAAACAAATAACCTTTCAAAACAAACCAAGTCAGCCTTCAAAGTAATCCCCTTGGCCACATACGACAGCCCAGGGGACAGGTGCAGGACATGCCTTCCTAGAGGCTATCTCCTCCTCCATGAATCTGACCTTTTCCAGCTGGTAGCTCTGGCACCTCACAAATCAGTTGTCAGTAGGTCGAATGCCTGCTTTCCATCTGTGCTTTCCAAATGGCTCCTGATGCCAACAGCTAAGATATGACCTGGCTCTCTGATGAGCACATGCTTCCCAAGTGACATGCCAGGTTTCCCTGGAAGCATTTCTAAATGCATTCTCTGAGCCCCCTCCTTCACCTCCCAGTCATGGTTCATTCTTCCTTCCCACCACTTCCTAATGCCACCTCTTGATCCTATGCCTCCAACGTCATGTCCCTTCAGTCCCAACTCCTTACCCACTTTCATCAACTGCTAACCCTTGTCCTGCCTTACATCTCAACTTCAAATCCAAAGGGCATAGTTCTAGCCAGGCATGGTGGCTCATGCCTGTAATCCAAGCAATTTGGGAGCCTGAGGTGGGTGGATCACCTGAGGTCAGGAGTTCAAGACCAGCCTTGCCAACATGATGAAACCCCATTTCTACTAAAAATACAAAAATTGGCCCAGGCATGGTGACACATGCCTGTATTTCCAGCTACTCAGGAGGCCGAGGCATGAGAACTGCTTGAACCCAGGAAGTGGAGGTTGCAGTGATCTGAGATCATGCCATTGCACTCCAGCCTAGGCAACAGAGCGAGACTGTCTCAAAAACCAACCAACAAACAGAAAACCAAAGGGCATAGTTCCAACATTTTGGAGCTGCTTCAAAGTGATCTTTCTGAGCCCTACCTGCAGGGAGGTCAGTCATGGCTTCTTCTCTTGCCTTCTTCAGCTTCTCCCTGACCCAGGGAAATTCCTGTAGGGAATCTAGGAATGTATCGAATGCTTTAGGGCCCCTGGAAGGTAGGATATCCAGCAGCAGCATTGTTTTCCGGAGGCCTGTGGTTTGAGCATTGATTTCTTGAACGTGGTTTTCCGTCAAGACTCCTTCCTGGTAGAGGTACTGAAGAACTAGTCCCTCCACCAATACCTCTGCTCCCAGCTCCAGGCGAAGTGAGCGGAGCACTTGTTTGTCTCTGGCCTCCATTTCTCCCTGGAAAGAGCCGAAATCACAGCTCAAATTACAGACATGCTGATGTGCCCCTAACGACAGTGTCACTGAAATGTAAGTTCCTTCAGGTCAGGCATATCTTCAGACTGTAGCAGGGTGCCAGGCCATGGTATTTAATACACAGGTGAAGCCAAGTTAATTTTGAATGTCTCCTAACATAATGAACAACACCGAAGATGAATCATCTTTTCTGTTTCTGCTTTTCACACAATGGGGTCCCAGCTCAATTCCTTGCTCAATAAAGACATTTAGAAAAAGAAAAAAAACAAGTGGTTCTGAGACCCTTCTGAAAAAGCAATTTTTATCTGAAGATCACAGAGCAGCATTAGTTTTAACATGCTGGAGCAGAAATGGTGGTTTTAACATTGCCCTCAACAGACCTGCACCACCACCACGGCAGAAACTGCCACGCTCGACGCAGGTGCCCTTTTGACCACACGTATTTGCAAAACCTGATCAGTAATAGGAGTGCAGGACAGAAATCAGCAGCAGGTACAGAGTTTAGGACTCTTTTTGCTAAAAGTCCTCTACACCATCACCTTCAAGAAAAAGGTTGTTTTGTGCCCAGTCTACAATAAAGCTTACACAATATACAGTCACAAACTCCATTCCTTCCCACTAAGAATTCCGAATCTGCAGCACATTATCGTGGCCACACATGCATGGGACATTTTATGGGATTTTTTTTCTTTAAAAAAAAGCTCACACCCCAGCCTGGCACGATTTGAAGGTGCAGTTCCACCACCCCTGCATCAGTGTGCTGTGGCTTCGTTGTGTGTAAGGCAGTGAAGGATGAATGACGCGGAAGGGAGGTAGGGATGACAGATGCGGCTTCAGACACCCCCAGGCAGTACAACTACTGCTGGGCGACACCCAATCCCACACTCCCCCTCGCAACACTGTAAAGTTCGGGAGGTGACAGGTGAAGAAGGGAGGTGTTCACATTTGGCTGTGAGCGCCCACTGGTAACTTTTTAAAAATTCTCTGCCTCGGCCGCTGAAACCCTTGTATCAAACAGGAAGAACTACGGACGGTTTCTGTGGCAACTCGACCCGCTAAAGAGGGAGTGCTGGAATAAACTTAAGAGCGGACCAAGACGAGAGCGGGCCTCCGGCACTGCCGCGGCTGCCCAGCCTCGGCCCGGATCGGAAATGGGGAGCAAGTTAGGGGGGCGGGGAAGCCCCCGCAGGCCCAGGTCGCAGACGCTACAATGAGGACTTTCAAGAAAAGATGGATTCCTGTTACTTACGTCTGCAACCACGTATCTTTGGGGCGGGGGAGAAAAACTGCAACCGGAATCCTGATTGTTAGGGAATCTGCATCGTAAGCACCATCTTTGTTAAAGGCGAAAACCTTAAACAGGAAGTATTGACGCCATCTTTGTTGAGGGCAAGCACAGGAAGTGCTGTCGCCATTTTTATTGAGCGTTCAAGGGTCGGATCGAAGCTCTTCCCGCCATGTTTACTGTGGGTAAACAATTCAATCGCGGGGAGCTGGACAAGTAGCATCATTAGAGGGTATCTAAGTAACGGAGTAATTGGATCTTTGCACTTTAACACAGTAACTCCACCAGGGCCTTGCACACAATTGACATGACAGAGAGTCAGGTCAAAAATCACTTTAGGTGAGAAGCCTTCTCTGACCTGATTAAAACGACAACACAGCGGCCCTCATCTCCTGCACTCCCCATTCTCTTAACCAGCTTTATGTTTTACATATCACCATCTTACTAAAACTTTCCACTTATTCATTTGTTTATCTCTCTGCTTCCCTCCATTAAAATACAAGTTCATTTTTTTATATCAAGTGTTCTGCCCTCGAAGAGTTTACAAATCTGTCCGTCAGGATTTCATTGCAGCACTCAGCTAGCTACTCCTAGCCAGAAAGGGATTTGTCAGTAGGTATTGGAGATATTAGAGACCATTGGAAAGGCTGAAAGGCTGAATATCCACGGATGACTACCTAGATAAGAATGCCATACTGGCTCCTGCCCGCAATCAGGAAGATGGCCTCAGGAAGTTGCCATGCCTCGTCCCCAACTTCCTCTTAACACCCGACAGAACAATTAACAGGACACTGGAACACTGCTGCAAAACGCCATGGTCTTGACGGCTGCATTTGCTAGCAGCATGAAAACAGCACCTGTAAATCTTGCTCTGTTGTGTGCAATTGGTGAGACAAATTTCACATGCGGAATATTAGGAGAAAGGATGTCTAGAGCATGTAGCTTTCCAGCTTGTGAAACACAAAAAGGTATACTAAACGAGGGAAGGGCTGATACTAAAGGCCAATCTACTGCATCCACCACATTTTCAATTTGGAAAGCAAGCCAAAATGCATGACCCAAATATAGAGAAACACAGGGATGTCAAATTGAGAGTCCTTCCTCACATTCCTTTGTGAAGTAAGGCAGTCGATCAATAAATACATTCATTGATTCATTTTAAAATCAATTGGATGATACATACAGAAAATCATATGCTTACTAAACCTTAGTTGACAGTACAGGGGAAAAAACTACTAAAATGTTATTTCTGCCAAAGTTTTCACAGCTAAAACCTTTGGTGGAAAATGAAAATGTCTTTGTAAGCAAATCAGTAGAGAACAGTTCTGAACCTCCCTCCTCAAAACCTTCTAAAATTGTATTCAATTTACAGTGTTACTATGCCAGTTACCGTTTTACTACACCATTAATGACAGTATTTTTACCTATGTGGTGAGTATTATTACAGTCGTTCATTGCATAACAACATTTGGGTCAATAACAGACTCCATATATGACAGTGGTCAGAGCAATAGGCTATGCTCTATGGCCTAAGTATGTAGTAGGCTATACCATCTAGGTTTGTGTAAGTACACCCTATTTTGTTTGCACAATGATGCATTTCTCACGATGTGTCTTCATTGTTATAACTGTATTAGCATTTTGCATATGTAAAGACTGGAATCAGAATGGTCAATTGGCTTAGCCAAAATCTCACAGCTAATATAGAGTAAAACTTGAATTCTAATGAAGTGTCTCTGATTTCATGCTCTTTCCAGTACTCCGTACAACCCTTTATAGTGAAGTGTTTTTTTGTTCTAATGATAGCCAAATATTATTTGCAAATCATCCTATTGCCACCTCCTATTCTTGATACGCTTGAGCTCAGGTGCTCTCTTTTCTCTCTCCCTTTTCCCCTTTTGCTTGAGAATCATTGTCTTTTCCTCAGCAAGATTTCCCATCTGTACATAGACAAGTGTTAGCAACATTCTTTGTCTTCATCCAGATAAAGTGCAGACCACTTGCAACATTGCCAAGCTCTGAGGTTTACAGGTTGAACATCCCTAATCCAAAAATTTGAAATCCAGAATGCTCCAAAACCTGGCTGGGAGTGGTGGCTCACACCTGTAATCCCAAGACTTTGGAAAACCAAGTGAGGCAGATCATTTGAGCCCAGGAGTTCAGGGCTAGCCTGGGCAACATAGTGAGATCCCATCTCTACAAAAAGTACAAAAAATTATCCAGGAATGGTTGTGTATGCCTGTAGTCCCAGCTTCTCAGGAGGCTGAAGTGGAGAATCAATTGAACCTGGGAGGTGGAGGTTGCAGTGAAACAAGATGTGCCACTGCACTCTGGCCTGAGCGACAGAGAGAGACCCTGTCTCAGGAAAAAGAAAAAAAAGAAATGCTCCAAAACCTGACAGTTCTGAGTGTTGACATGTTGCCATAAGTGGAAAATCCCACACTTGACCTTGGGTGAGGAGTCTCAGTCAAAACACAAACTTCGTTTCATGTGCAAAATTATTTAAAATATTGTATAAAATTCTTTTTCAGGCTCTGTGTATAAAGTATATATGAAACATAAGTTTTGTGTTTAAACTTGGGCCCCATCCCCAAGTTTATTATGTGTATGCAAATATTTCAAAATCCAAAAAAAAAATTCAAAATCCAAAACACTTCTGGTCCCAAGCATTTTGGGTAAGGGATATTCAACCCATACTAACTTTTTTGGAGAGGAAAAACAAGTGGATTTTTTTCTAACTATAAACTTTGATAATTTTCAAACATATAGGAAAGTTGAAACAAATAGCGCAATAAACACCCATACAAAGTTTCATATTTCTTGATGACTCATATTTGGAAAGGCTTGTGATCTCCTAGGAGCTAGAAGGTGAGCCTTGATGATAGTGCCCAGGAGGAGGTGGGGAGCCAACAGTATGATCTTCAAGAAACCAAAGAGAAGCAGCAAGAGACAGCAGGAGAGTGTCAGGGCAGCAACCAAGGGGCATGGCGTCCTATGGTAAACAACCTGAGAGGGTGGCCATTAAAGATCTGACTCTTAAATCCACGACATGAAGCCTTTGACCATCGAATTCCTCTTCCCATGACAAATACAGATGAGTATCCATGCTGTCTTTTAAGCAACTAGGCTGAATAACTAGCCCACTCCCATCAGCCACCCCACCTTAGCATACAGCGATACTTCATGGCAGCACACCAAAGACCCAGCTTCACTTAGATTAGCTAAAGCCAGAGGGCTTCTAAGGAATGAACACAGATGAGCATCATTATCACAGGTGGTTACTCCTCCGCTCTGGCCAGCGCCTCTCTGTAGTCTGGAATTGTGCCCCCACGGAGGATTAAGCACCTGTTACCCAGTGGTAACAAATCCATCTTCAGGAAGGACAGATATTTTCATTTTTCTCTCTCCCCTAGTATGTTTATTTGTGTCAAGATATCCCTATTGTGAGTCTGCAAAAGAAAGAATCGAAAAGAACAAATGCAGTATTTTTCTCTTTCATTTGGGTCTTTGGTTTTGCAGACTTCAAAAAAATAAGTCAAAGGAATTGGATGTTTTGGTTCTTCCTGTTTCATTGATGTAGAAATTAAGTCATGGGGAAAAACAATCTTTTCAAGCATGGTTGAAACATTTATTAAAATAGATCATAAATCAGGTCACAAAGAAGCATTAACAAATTCCTGAAAATCAATAGCATATAAACTATATACTCTGTAATTATACAATAAAATTAGGAATTCTGACCAAAGGATAGCTTCCATAAATCCCATAAATTTGGAAACTAAATAAAACAATTCCTAAACCCTTGTGTTTAAAAAAAAAAGTCACACATGTTTAACTAATAAAAAATAAAAAGAAAGAAAAAGAAACTTTGTATTAGAGAAACCTGGCAAACATCGCCTTACCAAGTGATCAAAGTTAAACATCCCCAGTAATGAGTCATGGAGGTATCATGTGCTTCAATATGATGTCACAAGAAGGGCATATCTCCTTTGTGATATTCTCCTTCAAAATTCATGACCTCAGTCTTTTTGTAAGAAAACATCAAACAAACTCAAACTGAGAGACATTCTATTAGGTTGGTGCAAAAGTAATTGTGGTTTTTGCCATTACAAAATATCTGACAAGTACTCTTCAAAAGTGTCAAGGTCATGAAAGACAAGAAAAGATGGAAAAACTGTTACAGATTGAAAGAGACAAAGAGGTGTGACAACTTGAGGAAGGGAAGGAGCAAGAGAAGGAGGATGAGAGGAGAAAGAAGGAGAGAAGGAAATCCATAAAGGACTGCCCATAGTCAGGAAAAAATGAAAACTTCTGGGCCTAAATTCCTATTCCACATTTTATCTTACCTTCCCACCCCCCGACCCAGCTCTTGTTGCCCAGGCTGGAGTGCAATGGTGCAGTCTCGGCTCACTGCAACCTCCACCTCCCAGGTTCAAGCAATTCTCCTGCCTCAACCTCCCAAGTAGCTAGTATTACAGGCATACGCCACCTCATCCGGTTAATTTTGTATTTTTAGTAGCGACAGAGTTTCTCCATGTTGATCAGGCTGGTCTCAAATCCCCAACCTTAGGTGATCTGCCTGCCTCAGTATCCCAAAGAGCTTGGATGACAGCGTGAGCCATCATGCCCAGCCTATCTTAGCTATTTTCTTGACATGCAGCATAGAATTTCATATGGTCTCTATTCCCTGGACCAACCCTCCCCAAAAAGAGATAAAATAGGAATTTGTCAAAAGAAATACAGACATCTAACAAAAAAAAAAGAAAGAAAGAAATGCAGACATCTATCCCTGTAACTATAAATCCTTAAAAAAACTCACTTGGAATATGCAAGTGTTGCCTCTTTCCGTATACCTTTTGATTAAGATATAAGGCTGTAGATGCCTTCTACATTAATAAATTATTATTTTACTAAGTTATGAATTCTAATAATTCATTCAATTTTTTGCTAATTTTCATCTTAATTACTGTTTGTTGTAAAAATCCTGAGACTATTTACAAAACCCTTTTAAAAGAGCCAAATACATTATTATGCAGATTATCATGCACTAATTTTTTTTTTTTTGAGACAGAGTCTCACTCTGTCGCCAGGCTAGAGTGCAGTGGCACGATCTCAGCTCACTGCAACCTCTGCCTCCTGGGTTCAAGTGATTCTCCTGCCTCAGCCTCCCAAGTAGCTGGGACTACAAGCACACACCACCACACGCAGCTAATTTCTGTATTTTCAGTAGAGGCGGGGTTTCACCACGTTGGCCAGGATGGTCTCAATCTATTGACTTCATGATCCGCTCGCCTCGGCCTCCCAAAGTGCTGGGATTATAGGCATGAGCCACACCGCGCCCAGCCATGTGCTGATTTAATACTCCAACAATTCTAGAAATCTGAAGCATTATACCATAAGACTTTAGTGGTTGTTAATATCAGGACTATTATATTTTATTAATAATTGATAGCAACAAGTTTCTATTGAGCATTGGTTACATGCTATGGTCAGCTAGGGATAACCCACTGAAAGAGAGAGATGCTTTTAGTCTTCATGGAACTTAGAATCCAGTGAGAAAACACACTTAAACAAGGAAACAAAACAAAAGTAATAATTACAAATTGCTATAAGTGCAGTGAAGGAAAAGTGCTTTAATAAGATAAACTGGTCCAGGGGCTGGGAGAGGGGAGTTGATTCTAATTGAGTCTTCAGAGAAAGACTCTCTGAGAAGATGACCTTTCTCCTAGTTTTTTTCCAAAGACTTGGCAGGAGTTATAGAACTATACCACAAATGCTTAAAAGATGCTAGGCGCAGTGGCTCACGCCTGTAATCCCAGCACTTTGGGAGCCCAAGGCAGGTGAATCACTTCAGGCTAGGAGTTTGAGACCAGCCATGGCCAACATAGCCAAACCTCATCTCTGCTAAAAATACAAAAATTATCCCACCATGATGGCACACACCTGTGATCCCAGCTACTCAGGAGGCTGTGGGAGGTGGAGGTTGCAATGAGCCAAGATCATGCCACTGCACTCCAGCCTGGGCAACAGAGAGAGATTCTGTCTCAAAAAAATAAATTAATGAATAAATAAATAACAATAGGAATTTTTAAAAAACAAGAATTTAAGATATTAAGACACAAAAAGATATAAGGACATGTTAAAAAAAAAAGTTCTTAGTTTCCTGGCACTCACAGTAAAAAGACATCATTCATGTTGTAGAGTTCTCATCTCTCAAAGAAAGAAAATATACTGAGTCACCTGAAGGGACTAGTATTTCTCTGGTACTGGTTTCAAGTAGGAATTTATCATATGATTCTTTCTATAAGGAACATCAGATAAGTTAACAAACTGTTATTTTCTTGTGTTATTTTGCATAAGATACTAAATTTTCTGCAAATGACATTTCTGGTGGTAACCCAATATAAAGCATGAGATAATGCAGTCCAGGTAGTGACTTTCTGGTGATATAACTATATCCAAGGACTGAAAGAAACTAGTAAATGAATGCCACTTAGATTCTTTCAAGTACTAAGTAACAACCCTGGATTTTGGTGTTCTGAATAGCAAAATTTAATCGCTGAAATCTCTGTTGAATACCTACTGGGCTGACATTGCATATCATTGATGGAAGAGAAATACATACAGTTCAGATAGCAGACATGAAGGAGACTGATTTAACATTTTGTGGCGAGCAATTTAATAGCTAACCTTCCATTCTCGTTCAAGCAAAGTGACATAGAAGCAGGCTGCACTGGTATCAGGGAAGAGGGCCAAGATGTTTCTCAATGTACAACAAAATAAGTTTGAACCTGTTTCAGAAGATGGCCAAGTATTTAGAGATCACAGAACCTGGCATCATCAAACATAAAGAAATTATTTTGGCATCCTCCCCCACCCCAAAAAAATCCATGAGTATTTTATTTGGCCATATTGACCACAAAAGAACTTCACCACGGACCCTACTGAGAATTTCTTTCCAATCAGAATTACATCATCACAGGTCTGCCAGGATGATTTCTTAGTAAATGTCCCAAGTAGTTGAATGAGCAAAGCTTTTATCTGGGGTTATTTAATAAAGTTCATTTAAAAACTTAACAATGACTGCTAAATATAACTATTTTGTTTCTGCATAGTTAATGCTGGGCTGTTCTTTCCGACAATAAGCCATCAAAAGCTTCTGCTGCATCTTAATAAAGCAAATACAACCACTGGCCTAAAAGAGGGAGCTTCTCTTCCCTTCCATTTTTGCTGATAAGTGGGCATGCATCCAATCCACATACTAGCTAGACAGGAAGCATAGCATGTTGAACAAATAGTGGATTTTTTTCTTTTCTAGAGACAAGGTCTCACTATATTGCACAGACTGGTCTTGAAATCCTGGGCTTAAATGATCCTCATGCCTTGGCCTCCCAAAGTGCTAGGATTACAGATGTGAGTCACCACACCCAGTCAAAATAGTGGATATTAATGTGAAAGTGGAGACTGTGTTTAACAGGCAAAAAAATCAAGCCATTAAAAAATGTCAATGTCCCTTCTCCTATAATAATGGGAATATGGATGCTGGGATGCCCAGAGTACCATTTGGCTGGCAATAAAATATGGGTTGAAATATGCTTCTCTTTACTCAGAGAAGCCCGCCCATTGTCAAGAAGTGGAAGGGAGGGGAAAAGACAAAGTAGTTATAGATTGTGGCCTACCTCACCAAATCCATTTGGCACAAATGGGTTTCTCTTAGTGGCCTGAGAATATCAGATGTGTGGAAGGAAGAGGAAACATACTGTCTGATATGGCTTAGATCAGTGTCCCTGCCCAAATCTCACATCAAACTGTAATACCTAATGTTGTAGGTGGACCCTGTGGGGAAGTGATTGGATCATTGGGATGGAATTTTCCTATACTGCTGTTCTCATGATAGTGAATCAGTTCTCACGAGATTTGGTTGTTTAAAAGTGTGTGGCACCTACCCCGTACCCCTTGCTTCTGCTGGGGCCACATAAGGTGTGCCTCTTTCCCCTTTGCCTTCTGCCATGATTGTGTAAGTTTCCTGAGGCCTCCCCAGAAGCCAAGCAGTTGCCAGAATCATGCTTCCTTAACAGCCTTCGCAACTGTGAGCCAATTAAATCTCTTTTCTTTATATGTTACAAAGTGTCAGGTATTTTTCTTTTTTTGAGATAGAGTTTCAAGTTTCACTTTTATTCCCCAGGCTGGAGTGCAGTGGTGTGATCTTGGCTCACTGCAACCTCCGCCTACCGGGTTCAAGAGATTCTCCTGCCTCAGCCACCTGAGTAACTGGGATTACGGGCATGTGCCACCACGCCTGATTAATTTTGTATTTTTAGTACAGACAGGGTTTCTCCATGTTGGTCAGGCTGATCTTGAACTCCCGACCTCAGGTGGTCCGCCTGCCTTGGCCTCCCAAAGTGCTGGGATTACAGGCGTGAGCCACTGCACCAGGCTCAGGTATTTCTTTATAGCAGTGCAAGAACTCCTAGTGGCCCAAGAACATCAGATATGTGGAAGGAAAAGGAAACATACTATCCCTGAAACTTTTAAGTGGTTTGTACTCCCTCCCTAATTTAAAAAAAAAAAAGTCCTTTTTTTTTTCTTGGGCAGAAAATTAATTTTTCATTTTTTAGTCTCTACCCAAATCATCTGGTACTATGCACACAGCATGTGCTCAGTAAATGTTTGACCAACAACATGACTGTGCTGTTGGTTTCCTCTTACATACAGTGCCTAGCAGTAGGCACTAAAAAATGTGTGTCAAAGAATGACTAACGTATTACAGACTTATTTTTTATCCCCATTCATGTATACTAGAGAATATGAAAAGGCCAGAATTTCCTATCAATTTATTTCCATGTGGCTAATTCTATAAGGATTACATTTTATTACTATAAGCTTTTGTTATGAGTCAAAGATACCTGAAAATTGAAGAATATACCAGGAACCTCTTCTCTTTTTTAACTCCCATTGCCGAGAAGTGGGAGTGTGCTCTTTTCCCTAACCACTCCCATCCAGCGCATTCCATTTAATATTATCTAAGGGCAAAAATCTCTCAAATGTTTAGCTCTGACCTCATGTATCTAGTTGTCTACTTGACACCTCCACTGGAGTTCAATAGGCACCTCAAACTTAATCTTTCCAAAACCAGACTCCTGATCATCTCATCCCAAATTTACTCCACTCAGCCTGCTCCACTTCTGTAAATGGTACCACCATCCACTCAAGCCAAAGGCTGCAGGACTCCTTCTTAATTCTTCTCTGTCCCTCACACCTACTATCCAACCCATCAATAAGTACTGTTGCTCCTCCTCTATATCATCCCCTAATCCATTTGCCTCTCTCTATCCTAACCACCACCGCTCTCTTCTAAATCATATTTTGCTTGGACCTGAGAACTTTGCTTCATCTTTTCATCCATAAAGAGGCCTTCCCTGAACACCCAATCTAAAATTACTCCCCAGAGTCTAACACATTGCCTTGTTTCATGTTTTTCTTAGCATTTATAACCACCAGTTAATTTTCTTATTTTTTTTAAATTGAGAAGGAGGATATTTTCTGTCACTCCCCATTAAAATGCATGTCCATAAGAGCAGGGATCCTTAATGTCTTCTTTGCTGCTATATTTCCAGTGTTTATAATAGAGCTTGACACATGATAGGTGCTAAATAGTCATTGAATTAAGAAATTAATGAATCAATTAGTAAATAAGCCTAAGGTGTACTTCAACATGAAAGATGAGCAGAATGCAGAACAACACAGATTTTTATAAAAGTAGCAGACCCACTGAGACAAAATTTAAATTATCCAATTTCCTTTGACAGCTCTCACCCTAATATTTTTAGCTAACAATTGTTGAACACTTATTACATGCCAGAAACTGAACATTTTTTACACATATTAGCTCATTGAATTTCATTCCATCCTTGTACAGCCCTATAAAGTAACTACAACTAGCTAAGTGGCAAAGCCAGGATTCAAATAAAAGTCTGGCTTATTCCAGAGTCCCAGGCTCTTTACTACCATAGTTTTATGGTAGTAAAGATTGGCCAGATTCCCTAGAGCACTCGTCCGGCAAAGTAAGGTCAGGGCAGCTTAGCCTCAACTTAGTGGCCCATGGCTTTCCCCTAAAAGGTCGCAGCATTTGTGTTGTTTCCTTTGAGAGCACGTGGAGGAGATCAAAGCTTGGCTATACAAGACCCTTGTTCCCATGATGCATATCCTGCGAGCACAGCAAAACATTAGCCAAAACGGCATTTCTTCAGTTAGTTAATCAATAAATATCTGAGTGTTCTGCTGAACCTGTACAATGATTATTACACATTTTCTAAGATTCAGACCTCCAAAGTTAATACTTAACAAAATTTTCTTTTTACATACAGAAGGATTGGGTTCTCGTAAGGATCAAGTGAGCTAGCGCATATGATATCTCTTTGAAAGGAAATATAAAATATTACATAGAATGTCCACTATAATATAATCACAGAATTCTGGAAATGGAAAAGAACTAAGAAATGGCACCTAATTTTTATGAAAGTGAACAATGAGGCATAGAGAGGTGAAGTGACTTGTGGTTGAGTGGCTAGTAGCTTATAGAATGAAATTACATTGTTTATCAAATATAATTTTCAATCTGAACCTCAGCAATGGTTTTTTACAATTATCTTAATGGAGTTAACACACCTGATTTCAAACTTTCAGAATGATGACAAGTTTATGATATTGATATGGACATATTTTTTTTAGACCTTATATTTTACATAACATTTTTTGAAGAGGCTAGTCTTCTGTATAATGAGCAGTGGACATTATTTCACCATAATGTCTCCAGGAAAAACAAAACAAGACAAAATTACTATACATTTCTGATAAATGATCTCTTTACAAATTAATTGTCACAGATGCAACTGTAACATATGGTGCATTTGAACAGTAAAAGTCCTGCAGATGGGCACTCTCAATCAGTATTTTTTTCCCTCGTGGCTCTCAACAGGAAGAGCTGACATTTGGAAATGTGTGAAGACTTTTTTTGGGGTCATCAGAATGACTAGAGAAAGCTCCTGGCATTTGGTGTCTAGAGGACAAGGATGTTAGTTAGTATAAGTGGCCTGCAATCCAAAGGATAGTTCTACATAAAGAACCGTGTCACCCAGAATTCCAACAGCTACCCCAGACAACAGAAAAATGCCTGCAACCATCTGCCTGCTTGAGGTAACTCCTTTTAATTATATATAAAGAATTTATTTTAATTTGGAACGGTCTTAGTTCATTTGGACAGCTATAACAAAATATCGTGAACTAGTTGACTTGTAAATAACAGAAATTTAATTGGGGATTCGATTTCAACATAGGAATTTGGAGGGAACACAAATATTTAGATGATAGCAGAAACTTCTACAAATAAAGAAGAAATTTATCAAAAGGACCAGGCCTGGAAAAACATAATAGAGTTTACTAAATACTTAATATTATAAAAAATCGTTTCGACATCTCTGGCAACATGGTGGATAAGAGATCCTGCAACCTAATGCTACACAATGTTAAAAATGCAAGATAAAATATAAAAGTTACCCTTTTAGGAATATATAAGCCTCCAAAAACAAGAAAATTGCTCGGAGGCCATGACTAGAGTGGGTGCCTGAGTCTAGGGAGGTGACTGAGCCCTGCAGCACCTGATATCTACCTACGGATTATAGGTCTAAAGATTCAGCAGGAGTGGGTGAAGTGTGGAGCAGAGTGGGAGCTGGGGAAGGGAAGGCTAGAGATAAAGCCCTGGATTAATGGAGGGTGGGGAGCTAAACTGGAAACCATCTTGTATAAAGCTAGGATATGCAATGGACTATACCCTCAGAAAAAAAGATTGATGAGGAAAACAAAACTCCAAAGAAGACAAATACAAAATGAACAACGCAAGGCTAGAAGAGATTAGGGGTATAACAGCTAGGCTTCTCTGTCTTCCTCAGCTCTCCAATGTTTTGCTGTTGCCTCCTCTTGGCTGAACACACCTGGAAATCAGACAACACAAAGCCCAGGAAACTTGGCATGCAGAGCAAGTCAGAGGAAAGACAAGGCATATATTCAAGGTCAAGCAGACCTAGAACCTGCATAGCCAGGTATTCTGATAAATCACTTCTGTGCAGATTATCTGATTTAATCTTCACAACAGACAGGCACTGCTACATCCCCTGGAGTAGATTGGATCTTAGCATGGCCAAGTGTCTCTTCTAAGCATGCAGCCAGTAATGGTGGCACTGGGCTCTAACCCCACGTTGGCCCGACTGCATGCCCTGCACTCTTAACCATTTTGCTGTATAGTTATAGCAGTAGTGCAGTTCTGGTGTTGATTCCCTGTGTCTCCTCACTGGCTTTTGGGGGAAACCCTAACTCAGGAGTGGCCTGTTCTAATCTGGTCCTCTTCTGCATTGTCCTAGTTTTGCTTTTCTCACACCTTATAGTTCTACATGAGTCCATGTCTGACTGCTTTACTCATGTCAGGTTATTTTCCATCTCTGTCAGCAATGGTTTAAAGCACAGGGCTATCTATTGCTGCATAACAAACTGCCCCAGAATTTAGTGGCTTCAAACAACAACAATGTTACTATAGTTAACGACTTTGCAGGTTGGAAATGTGGTCAGGGCTTGGCTGGCTGACTCTTCCGTTCAATGTGCTGTTGACTGGTGTTACCTGGTGGTATTCATTTGATGGTTCATCTGGCTTCATTCCCAAGCTTGGCTTTTTGTCAAGGATGATGAAAGGCTGAGCTCAGCAGGACTCCTCTCATTATCCATGTAGTGTCAGGGTGCTTCATCTGCTCTCTCCAGCAGGGTGGTTGATATGGTTTGGCTCTGTGTCCCCACCCAAGTCTCGTCTCGAATTGTAGCTCCCATAATTCCATGTGTTGTGGGGGGATGTGGTGGGAGATAATTGAATCACAGGGGCGGTTTTCCCTGTATTATTCTCATGGTAGTGAATAAGTCTCACAAGATCTGATGTTTTATAAGGGGTTTCCCCTTTCACTTGGCTCTCATTCTCTCTTGTCTGCCACTATGTAAGACATGCCTTTTGCCTTCCGCCATGATTATGAAGCCTCCCCAGCCACTTGGAACTGTGAGTCCATTAAACCTCTCTTTCTTCATAGATTACCCAGTCTCAGGTGTGTCTTTATCAGCAGTGTGAGAGCAGACTAATACAGAGGTCTAATGCCTTCCTTGGTAGCTCAGGGCTCCAAGGGACCAAGGCAGAAGCTGCCAGTGTCCTTACAAGCCTCAGCCTGAAACTGCATGGAGTCCCTTTTGTCATACTCTACTGGTTAAAGCAGTCACAGCTCGGATGCAAAGAGGGGGAAACATATCTCACCACTCAACAGCAGGAATTATTTGACATCAAAGAATTTGTGGCCATCTTTAATCTGCCACAGAAATGGAAACTTCATTAACTATATCTCTGTATCTTTAGCTATTTTTGTTCCTATTCGCTATTACTCTAATCTGTGTAACTTCCAGTTTTCAAGAAATATCCAAGAGGGATATTCAACTCTGCATAAGCCTGTTACAGCTGACTGGGCAAAATACCATATATTTATTACAAAAATTGTTTGTAATGCTTACCATGATGCCTGGCCCATAGGAGTTGACCAGTAAATACTGGACGGACAAATGACCATTTAAAATAGTGCGCTTTTTAAATTGTTTGGAAACAACTGGGGGGTGTATTAAGGTTCTCTAGAGAAACATAAGAGATATAGTACATGAGAGGAGATTTATTAGGGGAATTGGCTCATGCTGTTATGGAGGCTAAGAAGTCCCATGACAGGCCATTCACACACTGGAGACTGAGATGCTGATAGCGTGGCTCAGTCCAAGTCCAAAGACCTTAGAACCAGGGAAGCCAATTGTATAACTCTCAGTCCAAGGCCAGATGACTGAGAACCTGGTGCGGCTGTTGATATAAGTCCTGAAATCCAAAGACCAGGGAGCCCAGAGTTGTTGTCCAAGCCCAGGAGGGGAAGAGAGATTGACGTGTTCATCTTTTCTTTGTTTTTGTTCTCTCCAGGACCCTAGTAGATGAGACACTGCCCAGCCACATTGAGGGCAGATCCTCCCCATTTAGTCTACTCAGGCACACACGCTAATCTCCTCTGGAAATGTACTCACAGACACACCCAAAAATAATGCTTTACCCGGTTTCTAGGTATTTCTTAAGGCGGTCAAGTCAACACCTAAAATTAACCATCCCAGACAGTGTTTACAGACAGCTCTAATTTCAGCAGGACGTGAAGGCTACTGTGAAGCATCTCCTCCATTTCATATGCTATTTCCTGCTATTTTCTGCATGCTTACTGAGTTACCACTACAGATTTCTTCCCCAGTTCCAAATGGTTCGGGAGTTCCACTGGTTCACAGGGCCCACTGGTACCAAACGGGACCTAACTCGTTACTCTCTCCTTCTGTGTGTCTCACACAGTGATCCCAATCCCTTCACTCAGTGGTTCTCAAACTTTGAACTACAGAGAAATGACCTGGAGAGCCAGAGAAAGCACCAAGCACTCGAGCCGTCTTCAGAGTGTTTGATTCAGGAGGCCAAGGAAGGGGCTCAATAATTTGCATTTTTTTTTTGAGTCGGAGTTTTGCTCTTGTTGCCCAGGCTGGAGTGCAATGGCATGGTCTCGGTTCACTGCAACCTCCGCCTCCCGGGTTCAAGCAACTCTCCTGCCTCAGCCTTCCAAGTACCTGGGATTTATAGGCACCAGGCACGATGCCCTGCTAATTTTTGTATTTCTGTAGAGACAGGGTTTCACTATGTTGGCCAGGCTGGTCTCGAACTCCCGACCTCAAGCAATCCGCCTGCCTCAGTGTGGTGATTACAGGCATGAGCCACTGCGCCCGGTCAATAATCTGCATTTCTAACAGGTTCCCAGATGCTGCTCATTTCAACTTATGCCAACAAACAACATAGTTCCATCAATATTAACTGATACTGACATTACTTGAGATAGATTTTTATAATCCTGAATTTAAACTGGAACACAGGGATTGGTGATTTCTAATCCATATGTAGATCCATGCCGTCCATGAAATTGATTATCTGAAACCTTCTTGTTGAACTGTTTCATTTATAAAACAGAACAGCGAGCTATTGTCAGAGATTCCCATGAAAGTTAGATATCAACCGCTGATTAGTACTTTAGAAAATCATGAGGATTATTGTTGCAGCTAGGAATCTATTAAGCATATTCCATTTAAAACCCTTCATCATACTGAACAAAGAAGAATTTTTGCTCCTGTGCAGTCTAGACCTGGTTCTGCTGCTTAGCAGTGGGCTGTGCCGTACCATTACGTTCCTGTGTTTTCCTCTTCAAAAAAGAACAGTGTGCCACAGGTACTTTTTAACTTTACCACCGTGCTCCCATAAAGAAAGATTCATGATCATTTTGTATTTAATCTAGCAGACTGAAAATTCTCGAGGCAAGAGCTTTCTTTTAGGATGTTGAAAATGCACTGTACTCTTTCTTCAAAGTGTAAGTTTATGATTCCCAATCATTGAAGAAAGTTCTGGAAGGATTCGCCTTTCTGACAAAGAGCCATCAATCAGTTAATACAGATTATGGCACACCTTGTCCATATTCTGCTATAGGCCAAGCAAGTGGAGGAATCAAAAGACATGTAAAAGAGTATCTGTGCACACATTTCATACACTGTAAAACAGCAGGTTTAGATCTTACAATGGCTCCTTCATAAGATCTATGAGGCATAAGAAAGATAAGATTAACTTAGGAGAAACGATAGCAAACTGTATAAAACAGTAGGCAGTTAGCTACTACATTATGAGACTCAATGAAAAGCCTCTTAAGAATTCAAAGAGGATAGAAACTAATAAGAGGAAGGGCTGGCATTTATCAAGTGCTCCTATATGCTAGGCACTTCAAATGCATTATCTGTTTCAGTAATCACAACAGTCCTGTGCAGTCAGAATTATTATCGTCCTCATTTTCAGACGAGGATTGCAAGTCTTAAAGGCTAATTAGCTTGCTTGTAAACAAACTGAGATCTGGATTAAGTAAAGGAGAAAATGAGGGATGTGGGTAGACAGAGATCCACCCACCATGCTGCCCTTTCCCTAGCGTCTCTTTGCATTATTCATGAGTGCAGGGCCAAATTCCCGTTCTTGTGGTCCTCAGGGAAAAGACCTAAGCTTTAATTCATGCTGATAAACCTCTGTGAATACCTATTCTTTTAGCCAACAGAAAGTCCCCTGGGACAAAGGAAAATGAAGGAGGATTTCTTTTCATACTATTTTAGAGCAATGAGTTCTGCAGAGTGATACATGATTTGCATAGAAGTGTGTTGATCTATAAAAGTGCATCCCCTATTTTCATAACAGCAGAATCATATCAACCTTCCAGACCTGAATTGTTTAGCATTTCTGTCCAAACAATCTTTTTCCTTGATTGCATTCACAACACTCTGTGCCTCTTCTGATTAAGCTGTTTTTGATTCAACTATGCCTTGAATTTTATCCCCAATCCTGTCTTAAAGTGCTCCAGACTCTCCAAATAACAGTACCTGTATCCTGTATATGATTTCACCCCTGATGCTCTGCCCCGACTCCTCATATGCATGTAGGAAAACACAAGGTAAGAAGTCATGTTTTCCGGGAGGTTTTTGAGACAAAAGATAAGATTGGCTGGGTCCCCTCTACTGCCAGACTTGGGGTAGGGGGTGTTTGTATTCTTTTATGAGATAGCCTCTTAGGGGCAGCCCCAAGAGGTGACATAGAGGACGCTCGAGAAAACAAAGTTTATGGCCTGGCACAGTGGCTCATACCTGTAACCCCAGCACTTTGGGAGGCTAAGGTAGGTGGACTGCTCGAGCATGGGAGTTTGAGACCAGCCTGGACAACATGGTGAAACCCCATCTCTACAAAAAAATTCCCCCAAAATTAAAATAGCTGTGGTGGCCCACACCTGTAGTTCCAGCTGCTCAGGAGACTGAGGTGAGAGGATGACCTGAGTACAGGATGTCAAGGCTGCAGTGAGCTGTGATCGTGCCACTACATTCCAGCCCAGGTGACAGAGTGGGACCCCGTCTCCAAAAAAAAAAAAAAAAAATGTATTATACTCACAAGTCCTTGAGACACAGTATACCACACAGAGCCAAGTAGGAAAGGCACCAAGGTAGACAGAAGGCAAAAGACAGGAGCTAGGGGAGAACATTAGGCTACTGCCTTTATTGGAGTTTCTGCAAGAAAGACAAGATAGGGCAGGGTGAATGGTTTAGGATTGGCTAGTTTGTATAATTTCAGTGGGCTCTAAACTCTAAGGGTGGTCTTCAGTTGTCTGGTACTTGGCCCTGGGAGGATTGAGACAGAGGAATATTGTCTGCTGGGTTGTGTAGCCTGATAGAGAAGGCATTGCTCTGCACTGATTAGTTTGCATACCAAAGGCATGCTCCTGTCTGAGCCCTTTGCTGTAAGCATTGGCTAGCATTGGGGGTGGTGGGGGGGCAGTCTCTTCCCACCTAGAAAGAGTTTTTAAGACATCAAAACATCAATATACACAGAACATTTATAATATATAAAATGCAGGGTAGGTTGTCAGGGCACAACCCAAATCCCAGGCCCACAACTTTACCAACTACCACAGAATATTTCTGAAAATTTTGTTTAAGGTAGAGGGAAAAGAACATGAATGGTTAATATTTGAATCAACTACTGAGCCCTCGGCTGGAAATGAGCCCTGGGTTCTAGAACGATTTCTGCCCAAGTCTTACAGCTATAAAATATGAAGGACAAGAATTAAAAAGAAAAAAACAAAACGTGTTATCCAGCACTGTCAAGGATGCAGTGAAATGAGAACTTTCATACTCAGTCAGTGAACAAGCACATGGCTAGAATCTCTTTAGAGAACAATTTGGCACACAACACATATGTCCTAGAGAAGCTCTCTCATATGCGCACTAGAACTGCCACACAAAAATGTTCATTGGCAGACTGGGCTCAGTGACTCACACCTGTAACTCTAGCACTTTGGGAGGCTCAGGTGGGAGGATCGCTTGAGGCCAGGAGTTTGAGACCAGCCTGGGCAACATAACAAGCCCTCATCTCCACACATTAACACACACACGCACACGCACACGCACATGCACACACACACACACACACTAGCCAGGTGGTTAATATGGTCAGGGAAATACGGTCAGAGCTTGGCTGGGTGACTCTTCTGCTCGATGTGGTGTTGACTAGTGTTACTTGGTGCTGACTAGTGTTGACTGGTGTTACCTATAGTCCCACCTATTGAAGGCTGAGGCACAAGGATCCCTTGAGTCCAGGAGGTTGAGGCTGCATGCAGTGAGCTATGACTGCACCACTGCACTCCAGCCTAAGCCACAGGATGAGACCCGGTCTCAAAAAAAAAAATAGTTAATTGTAGCATTGAACAACTGGAAACAACTACATGTCCACCAGGCTAAGCAGGTAAATAAAATATGGCATATTCATAAAATGCACTATAACATGTCATAGGAATAAACTAATCCTATGTACTAAGGTAGATCTAATGTTGCATGAAAATAAAAGCAAGTTACAGAACAATTTGTACAAGATACCACCATATATATCTTAAAAGAGAAAAGAAAACAAACTTACATACAAAAATATCTGTCATGTTTGTGGATACCCCATATTCAAGTAAAGTATTATAGTATTAAGTGACCTAGAAAAATATACATCAAATTCATGGTAGTGGCTGCCTCTGGTGAAGGAACTGTGGAATTTGATTGGGGGTGGAAGATGGAGGAGACTTTAATTTTACCTAAAATGTCTCAGTTCTATTATTATTATTTTTTTTTAAAGTAGGGGCCAGGAACGGTTGTTCACTCCTGTAATCCCAGCACTTTGGGAGGCTGAGGTGGGCGAATCATTTGAAATCACAAGTTTGAGACCAGTCCGGCCAACACGGGGAAACCTCATCTCTACAAACAATACAAAAATTAGCCACGCATGGTGGTATGTACTTTTAGTTCTCCTACTCAAGAGACTGAGGCAAGAGAATCACTTGAACCTGGGAGGCAGTGGTTGCAGTAAGCCAAGATTGACCACTGTACTCCAGCCTGGGTGACAGAATGAGACTCCACTTCAAAAAAAAAAAAAAAAAAAAAAAGGACTTTGAAGAGAAGAAGGAAGAAGCAAAATGTTAACAATGAGTGGTTCTGGAGTGAACTGATGTTTATTACGGTATTTTACATGTTTTTCTAGGTTTCAAAATATAGGCTTCATTACAAAAAAAAACCACACAAACCCATAGCTAAATAATGCCCTTTTCAGCTCTGGATTTTAGAATTGCATAATTAGGAATGTCATGATTTCAGTTAGAGGCTCAAGGCTCTCCTAATTCTGGTCTGGCTTGGGCATTCCCACCAAAATCAAAGACTGGGCTTCACTGAATCCTTTCAGTCCGCTTTGGTAGGGCTAGCTTCATGGGCCCCAGGCTAGAAAGGGCCTCCTGCTTGTTTTAATGCTCTGCTGTCATCATCCTGAAATTCTGAATAACTTTACCACTGAACTTGAGTTTTGTAATTGAAATCTGATGGGACAGTGGAGTGTGAGTGTCAGTGTGAGCAGAGGAGATCCGCATATTAATATGTGCCCACAGCTTGTCACCATCCATTCACGCAGTATTTCAAACCTATGATATGTGGGAAGTCAGCAGGACTCAAAGTGAGTACAAGATAGTGAATTATGGAAGCCACCAGCTTCCACAGTGTAAGTGTGCACATCAGTTGGGCATGGTGGCTCACACCTGTAATCCCAGCACTTTGGGAGGCCGAGGTGGGCAGATCACCCAGGGTCAGGAATTCAAGACCAGCATGACCAGCATGGTGAAGCTCCATCTCTACAAAATACAAAAATTAGCCAGGCATCATGGCAGGTCCCTGTAATCCCAGCCACTCAGGAGAATGAGGTGGGAGAATTGCTTGAACCTGGGGAATGGAGGTTGCAGTGAGCTAAGATCACACCATTGCACTCTGGCCTGGGCAACAGAGCAAGACTCTATCTCCAAAAAAAAGTATGCACATCAAGAGGCAAAATAATAACAGTTGAGTTGGTTTAGTTTTGTACAGCATTTCCATTGTTGTAATAAGAAAAAGACACATGTGCACGTATGGGCTGCAAAATACAAATTGTGCAATATCTGTGATTCCACATATGAATGAAATGCTCTTATACTGGCTTTTACAATTGCGCAATCGAAAGAGATTTGGTAAGGTTTTTGCAAGCAATTTAAAGAAAGGAAATAGCCTTATATTTTAATATGTTTATTGGCCCTCTTTTCTTACTTTTTGAACAAGGGGACCTACATTTTTATTTTACGTTAAGCCCTACAAATAATGTAGTGGGCCCAACCTTCTGGCTTTTACATCTCATATGCCTAAGAGAAATTGTCATCAAACAACTGGATGGTTGCCTGGAAAAGATGTGGTGATTAATTTTATGGGTCAACTTGACTGTGCTAGAGGATGCCCAGTTAGCTGATAAAAATGTCTGGGTGTGTCTGTGAGAGGGTTTCTGGATGAGATGAGCACTGGAATCAGTGGACTCAATAAAGAAGATGGTCCTCACCAATGCTGATGGGCATCATCCAATCCACGGAGGGCCCAAATAGAACAAAAAGATGAAGGAAGTTGAATTTACTCTCTTCTTGAGCTGGAACATCTATTTTCTCCTGTTCTTGGACATAGGATCTCCTGGTTCTCAAGCCTTCAGACTTGACTGGGAGGCACATCACTAGCTCTCCTGGTTCTCCCCCTTGCAGGTGGCAGATTGTGGGATGTGTTGGCCTCCATAATTATATGAGCCAATTCCCATAATCTGCCCCTCTTTCTCTCTCTCTTATTGGTTCTGTTTCTCTGGAGAACCTTGACTAACATAAGTCTCTACAGCAAAGCCAGGGACAACCTAGAGCCCAAATCTTACCACAGCCTGCTTTTTCTCTTGTTCCCAGGAGCCCAGAGTTATCTGGTAACTTTGCAGAAGTAGCTCCTGACCCAGAAGAATATCACTTCAAGATAAACGGGGGTGCAGGAACACTTCAGGAATATGGATGAGGCACCTTCTTTCACCCAGGAGAAGACAATGGTGAATAGCCCAGGCTTTGAAGACTGACTAGACTGGAATCCCTCCTCTACCACTTAAAAACTCTATGACTGTGGGCAAATAGAGTAATTATTTGGTGCCTCAGTTTCCTCATCTGTAAAATGAGCTAATCATGGAATTGTACTTCATAGGGTTGTGAGGATTTAGTGTACTGTGCCAGCTGTGTAAGAAGCCTTCAATAAATATTAGCCATGATAACCATCCCAAGGCCCCCTCTTCTCCCTTAGGTCTTCAGTTTCTAAAGGGGAGAGTGTGTAAGGTAATGAAAAGGGTGGGGGTGATGTAGTTAGATCGGGCTCAAGTCCAGCTCTGTAGGTCCAAGCAGCTTTCTTCACTTGCTGAAAAATGAAGAGAATGCCCATCTTAGACTGCTTATTGTGAGGCTTTACGGGAGATAACCTATGGGAACTTAACTGTGAATTCTCTTCCCTCAGTCTTCTTTTTGACAAAAGACCCACCCATACCCTACATGCCTATCTGCAGTTGTCTTAAAAAGCAGATGGGAAGGCGAGCATTTGAACCTTCTATGGGTTCCTCAAAAATGTCAGAAGAGCTGACTGCTTACCAAGTGAAAGAAGGGTAAGAACATGCCCTAAGTTCTTTCTATAACTTTCATTTGTCATTTAATCACAGTCTGGTATTGTTATTTAATTTTTCATATGTGAATGTCTTCTCAGATAAAGTGAAATCCACTTGAAGCCAGCAACTTTTCATTAATTGCCAGAATCACTAAATGTTTTCTTCATATGTACTACTCAATATTTATCATTTGATTATTTTTCATAGCACCCATTTTGGTGCTGTGCAACCAATAAGCATGAAATAAATGTTTGAGGGGAGAGAGAGAGAGAGAGAGAGGGACAAAAGGAGTAGGGTATTGGGAGGGAGGGAGGGAAGATTGATTGATTTCATTATGCTCATGCCTAAAGATTTGTGGCGATTGATGCTGGGGCCCAAGGGAATGGTTTAGATCAATGGTTCTCAAAATGTGGTCCTTGGGTCAGCAGCATCAGCTTCACCTTGGAATTTATTAGAAATTAATATTATTGAGCTCTACCATAGGCCTGTTGAGTCAGAAAGTCTGAGAGTGGGACTCAGCAAAGATGCTTCAACAATTCTTCAGGGTGAATTAGCTGTTCTCAGCCGCTCTGCCTATGAGTGTGATGGACTCCTGTCCAATCCAGTCCAATTAGAGGATCAGTGGTCCTATCCACATGATTGTGTATTAAACGTACATTTTGCATTAATTCATATAATTAACTCATGTAAGTTAATTACATGACCACTTATAACACCACTTATAACAGTGCCAGGCATATAAGAAGCCCCAATAATTAATGATTGTGTTGTTTTACTATTGTTACAGACAAGGATCTTGTTGTAATTTGTGTTCAAATGATGAAGCAATTTTCCAGGTGGAAACAATACCCTCTTGAAATGGTTAAAATGCAGTCAGAGTTTCTTTAAAATGGTGTTTAAAAATTCCATTTCTAGGCACCTAGAGAATACTTCTTTAAGAGCGCAAGGGATATATGTAGACAGAGTAATAATTAATTTGTGTATATATGTGTATATGTGTATATATATGTGTGTATGTGTACATATATGTGTGTATATATCCCTTGTGCTCTTAAAGAGGTATTCTGTAGGTATAAATGACCATTACATTACTAATTCATGGCTCTTCCAAACAAAGTGAAGGAATAATCTATTTACATGTGAACACATCTCAAAAAAGTATGGTTACATGAAAACACAGTTTTAGAAGAATACTATCATGTGCATTTAAAAAAATATGTATAATTTACAAAAATTAGCCAGGCAGGGTGACACATGCCTGTTCCCAGCTACTCGGGAGGCTGAGGCACGAGAATGGCTTGAACTGGTGAGGTGGAGGTTATAGTGAGCTGAGATTGTGCCACTGCACTCCAGCCTGAGCAACAGAGCTAAACTCTGTCTCGAAGAATATAAAAATAAAAATACATATAATAATATTATATATACATAGTACTTAGCAATACAGTAAGCATTCTAAAATATGTGTGGTGATATCTATCCATTTCAGGATAGTTATTACTTCTGGACCAGGAAGAGATAAAGGGATGAAAGACAGAACTTCAGCTGAAACTACTGCATTTGATGAGGTGTGCTGATGGTTGCTGATAAAAATGAGGAAAGAAATGCATATGAAGAAAGGTACAGTCATGAAACAATACCCCTGATAAATCCAGTTGTTGATCAAATCCTCAGGCTGCCATAACAAAATATCATATACTGAATGGCTTATGGAACAGAGGTTGTTTTTTTTTTAAGACAGTCTCACTCTGTCACCCAGGCTGGAGTGCAGTGGTGCGATCTCGGCTTACTGCAACCTCTGCCTCCCAGGTTCAAGTGATTCTCCTACCTCAGCCTCCCAAGTAGCTGAAACTACATATGTATGTCACCACACTGGCTAATGTCTGTGTTTTTAGTAGACAGAAGGACCATGTTGGCCAGGCTAGTCTTGAACTCCCAACCTCAGGTGATCTGCCCACCCAGGCCTCCCAAAGTGTTGGGATTACCAGCATGAGCCACCACATCCAGCCGGTACAGAAATTTATTTCTCACAGTTCATGAGCCTTTGAAGTCCAAGACCAAGGTGTCAGCTGGTTCAGTTCCTGGTGGGAGCTCTCTTCCTGACTTACAGATGGCTGCCGTCTCTCTGTATCCTTTTCTTATGAGGACACAAATCCCATCATGAGGGCCCTACCCTCAAGACCCAATCTAACCATAATTACCACCCAAAGGCCCCACCTCCAAATACCATCATATTGGGGGTTAAGGCTTCAACATATGAATTTGGGAGAGACACAGCATTCAGTCCAAAGTTAACTCTCCATCTATGATCACTTCATAGAATGAGCAGGTAGGGTTTCGGCTCTAGGAGATGCCACCCCTGGTCAGAGACTTGTGTGGATTTGGGAGGTCAGAGTTGTATGGTCTCTTTCTTATCGGCATGTTTCTATAATCTCTTCACCTACCTGAATGCCTGAAGAAGAAATGAATTTCAACACCTGTGTGCTTTGTAATTCTCATCAGCTTGTCATTGCCATTAATTACTCTCCTGTCAAGATGATGGAGGATTATAGAGTTTTGCAATCAATTATAGAATCTCCTAATCAATTACACAGTCCTTGAATGAACTGCATATCCTTCATGCAAAAGTCATTTCAATTTTTAATTATTTTTTTTAAAGAGTGATTTGATGCATTCATTCTTTAAGGTTAAAAAAAGCCATAAGCATAAGCAGTTAGAATTAGATAAATTATTGTAAAAGTCAATTCAATAATCAATTATTACAAAATCTAATTAACTGTTTGCACATAACAATTGGGTATGCTAGCATAACCAGATAATTGGTTATTGATAGACCATAGAGTACATAATTATTCATTACCTGGATGCAATGCTAATTTCTCACTGTGCTGATGAATATTATTAGCCATATTTAAAAAAAAGACCTTATTTAGTTACTTAAGGCTCCATAGAATGGAAATCTTGTTTTTTTATCACTAAACAAAAAATATTCCTTTTTTATTTTTTATCATGATATTTTAGAATTGTGTACTTTCCTCATTTAGAACCTTGAGCTCCTGGGTTTGTAAGGCCAACTGCCAAGCCTCCTATTGTCAAAAGAAGTTTCTGGGAGTCCCTCCTGCTTATTCCATTTCCATAAACCTCAGGATTCAAACTGATGACTCACCATATTATGTTTCTGGCAATAGACTGATGTTTCTTGCCATTGCTCTCTAGAGCACTGTAATTTTAGCCTTAAGGTATCATGATAATTTCTCCTACCCGCAAATTCACACTCATTAAACTGGGTGATAATTATGCAAGGACTCACTAATAAAAGGATTATAGCCAAAGAACAATTCCATCATTAATGTCTAGGTTTTGTGACTATTCTTGTTTTTCCCTTGGGTGACAGATTTTTCTTTTCTCCATAACCCAACAAAGATCTTTCAGCTTAAATAAAGATAGCATTGTAGTGGTCATTGTAAAATTGATTCAAAAGCTAGCCAGTGAAAAAATACATTAGAACAACAGAAAAGAAAGCTTGGTTTTGTTTTATTTCACTTTTGAGACAGGGTCTCACTCTGTTGTCTAGGCTGGAGTGTAGTGGCATGATCACGGCTCACTGCAACTTCAACTTCCCTGGGCTCAGGGGATCCTCCCACCTTAGCCTCCCAAGTAGCTGAGACTACAGGTGTACACCATCATGCCTGGCTAATTTTTGTAGTTTTTGTGGAGATGAGGTCTTGCCATGTTGCCCAGGCTGGTCTCAAATCACTGGGCTCAAGCGATTCATCCACCTTGGCCTCTCAAGGTGTTGGAGTTACAGATATGAGCCACTATGACCAGCCCTAGAAAGCTGAGTTTTAGACATGACTGCCTGACGTCTTATTCTGTTTCAGGGTTACCTTAAGTCTGTTCTCCACAACTTTTTAGTCTCTATATTCCAACTGCACTAGGAACCACTCTCCCATCTATTTTTATAACTACAAAACACACAGAAAAGTGTGTGTAGGCACATACGTATTTATTTACCCGATGAGCTTTTACATTGTGCTAACTACATGGCTGACAAAATCTGTGGCTCTGTCGAATTCAAAAATAAAACAGCCACTTTTTAAAGGATGCATAGGTATAATATGACTTAGTAAATCACAGAAGAAATACAATGACCAATACATATTTGAACAACTGTTCACATCTACCAGTAATCAATAAAATATAAACAAAGATGACAATAAGGAACCACCACCTATTAACTTAGAAAAGATTTTTAAACATTTTATTATTCTGGAGCAAGTATGGAAGGGACTTGGTTCCTGTACCACAGCTATTCTCAAATCTTCTTAATTAACAACAACAAAAAAATTCTGAGGTATTGAATCTTACAGAAAATATCTGGATGGTCTAAACCAATCACATAGTCTCACTACCCTTGCCGGTACCTCATTTCTGCGTATACATGCAATCTGGTTTGGCTGTGTCCCCACCCAAATCTCACCTTGAATTATAATAATCCCCATGTGTCAAGCGCAGGGCCAGGTGGAGACAATTGAATCATAGAGGTGGTTTCCCCATACTGTTCTCATGATAGTTAATAAGTCTCATGGGATCTGATGGTTTTATAAATGGGAGTTCCCCTACACAAGCCCTCTTGTCTGCCGCCAAGTAAAACATGACTTTACTCCTCATTTGCCTTCAGCCATGACTGTGAGGCCTCTCCAGCCCATGTAGAACTGTGAGTCAATTAAACCTCTTTCCTTTATAGATTATCCAGTCTTGGGTATGTTTTTATTAGCAGCGTGAGAACAGACTGATACAGAATGTGATATAATTCTGTCCGTGAGACACAAAGGGAAATCTGCTAGGGAGAGGGGGTGCCTGGAAAGATTCTCTTCTTTCTTAGAAAGGGACCCAAGACAGTAATACTCTCTGCTTTCCTGCCTTGTTTGTATACCCCTTGATCCAGCAACTCTAATCCTAGGTTTTTATTGTACAGAAATAACTAAGAAAGTATGCAAAACTTTACATACAAGTCTGTTTAGCTGCAATCAGGCTGTTCTCTTGAATTGGACAGCCTTGAATGAAGTTCATTTACTATAATGAAAAATTAGAAACAATAATTAAGTCCTACAATACAAATTTGGTTAAGAAATTATGAGACAACCATAAGCTACTACATATTCATAAATCATATTGTAAAAGAGTGCGAAATTCTTCATGACATACTGTTAAGAGATAAAAGTGCAAAAGTGAAAGTTTTTAGAAGTGTGTTTTGTGTGTGTGTGTGTGTGTGTGTGTATGTATATTCCCCTAGAGAGTAGAATAATGAGATTCTAATTTTCTTTTTTGAGTTTATTTGGACTTTTCAGAGTCTGTAGTAGTAACATTTTTTGGTCTTTGCAACTGAAGGGACAAATGTTATTTTTAAAAACGGAATCATATTTAGATGTTACAATAGAGTACAGAGGAGTGGTGCCCTAACCCTAAGTGGGAGTGGGCCATTTCTAGAAGGTGTGCTGGAGCTGAGTCCTGAAGTCAGCCAGGATTATCTGCTGGTGAAGGGAAAAGGCTATTTCAGGCAAAGAAAAAAGTATACATAGAGAATCATGCTTTGGAGAGAATCAAACTCCAATTTTTGTCTGCCGTATCTTGCAGCACCATGTCAAGGTCGCTTTATGAACTTTCCTGTATCACACTTTCAGTACCAATGCATGGATAATAATTCTTACCTCTTCCCTACGGCAGATATTAGCATGCTTCTTGTGTCCAGGTGTGGCCTACAGGTCAAAGCCTGCAGCCCTTAACCCTGTGCCTTCCAACACTGGATGGGCAATATTACTGCTTGAAAACTATAAAATTTGAGAGCAACTGGGAAAAGCTATCCAGCTCCAAAATGTAAATCACTAACTGAACACTGAAAAGACATCCATAGAGATTCACTCTTTTGGAGTATATAAGTATGTCTTTACTCTTCCCAGATGTTAACCACAAGCATGGAGCATGGTGTTAACGATGTTTTAGGATGGCTGCCAACCACCATTTTTCTGGGGAATTGTCCTTCCCCTATCCTCATAGACACCACATGTTGATTGGTTCAGTCAGCATCCAATACCAGCTGGACCTAACCCAGTCTTCTCAAAGGAATTTGAAATAAATTAAGTGTTTTTAGTTGCAATCAGCCTGTTTCTTTGAATAGAAGAGAGGTCAACTTGGTTCTTGTTGCTGGAGGCCTTTTCTACCATGATGAATAAGAAGGCAGAGAAAGTGGTGTGCAGCAGCTGGGTGTGGTGGCTCACACCTGTAAATCCCAGCACTTTGGGAGGCTGAGGTGATCGGATCACTTGAGGTCAGGAGTTTGAGACCAGCCTGGCCAACATGGTGAAACCCTGTCTCTACTAAAAATACAAACATTTGCCAGGTATAGTGGTTGGTGCCTGTAATCCCAGCTACTTGGAAGGCTGAGACAGGAGAATCGCTTGAACTGGGAAGGCAGAGGTTGCAGTGAGCCGAGATCGCATCACTGCACTCCAGCCCGGGCAACAAGAGCAAGACTCTGTCTCAAGAAAAAAAAAAAAAGGTTGGGGGTGTGCAACAGGGTAGATCAATGATGCAGGGGGCATGGAGAAGCAGACCTGAGATACAGTGTATTAAGGTAGACTACCTGCTATAAGACACAGCCCCAAATCTCAGTAGCTTATGACAATACAAATTTATTTTTTGCTTATGCAAAAATTCAAATCTAATGATGCTGGTTGGACAGCTCTCCAGTGAGCTCTTTCCAAGTGGTGAGTCAGGGACCCAGGCACCTTCCATCTCATATCTCCATCATCTTGTGGCTTCAAGGGCCCTATGACATCATCCCAACCAGGAGAGGGGAGGAAGAGAGAGAATGTGAAATATCACAAGGGACATTTTGTGATGTATACTGGAAGGGGCATACATCACTTCTTTCCACTATCCATTAGCCAGAACCCAATCACAGAGTTCTGCAACTGCACTGGACCAATCAGGTTCAACTTCTATGTAACAAAGTTGTGAGTTACTTTTTAATTGCCATGGATCCCCCCAGGTTGAAGGTCATGTAACCTGAGCATGCCCAGATGAACCAAGTGTGCAACCACAGGTGGAACCAAAGTGCTTGGACTGAAGAGCAAAGACTGAATTAAGAAGCAAACATCTCACAGTAGGATCCGGAATCAAGATCCCATCAGATCATGCCTCCTGGTACCACTGTATTGTAAGATTCAATCAGATCACACTTTACTATGCTATGCTTATAAAACCCAACCCAGCCCCAAGCTCGGGGAGACAGATTTGAGCATTTCCTCCTGTCTCCTTGCCAGTTCACTGGCAATAAACCTTTTTGCTGCAAAAACTCAGTGCTTCAGTGGTTGGCTTTCCATTGCATGCAGACGAACGAACCCAGTTTGGTTTGGTAAGATGCAAAGAAGGCTAATTTAACTCCACTTTATGCCTACAAAAGTAAAAACAGCCAGATGCTGGTGAACTCTAGAAGGATCTGCTACATACAGGAAAGAGAACGTCTTGGATTCCTTCCTGATCTTGTGCTGTACGACACTGGTCAAATCCAATATCCTTACTCAAGCTAGCACAACTGAGCTTCTAGTATTTATAGACTAACAAATAATCAAAACACTTTCAGATGGTAGAATATTTTGACAATCTCATTTAATTTTTACATCAAACCTGTGAGGTAGATCTTATTATCATTCCCATTTTGCTGAAGGAGAAACAGAGTCACAGAGAAATGATGTGAATTGCCTAAGTCCTGCAGCAGCAAATGGAGCCATGGCTGGAATTCAATCCTTCAAACTCCAAAACTGGGTTCTCTTTCCACTTCATTGTGTGCAAGAGCCTCTGGGAGAGGCAGAATTAAACTCCTAACCCCTTGGTGTGAGTGATTTTATTAGATTACTTACAGTCTGGAGGAAGAGAGAATGACAGCGTGAAGCCACCAGCTCTCAGGAGAAAGAGTACGTAGAAATGAAATGAAGGGTGCAAAGAGGGAAAGTCCAGGCATGCCAGACACTTCATCTTCTTCACAGTTTTGCAGAGGTTTTGGTTGGAACTCAGAAAGAAATCCAATCAAAGCCAAAAGGGTAGGACTCCTCTCTCTATGGAGGACTGCATTTTGTGTTTGACATTGGAACACACTCCATGTCTGACATGAATCACTTACAGAAAGCCCTGAAGAAAAGCAAGACAAATGGTGAAGACCTTGAGTCATGGCACCCAGATGAAAGGCATTGGGTCGTCACAGCCTGGGTGACGAGGACAAGGATGAAGGAGAACTGTAAAGCCACCTTTGGTGCACAATAAATGATGAGATAACCCTGGAATGACAGCAGACAGCTGCTCGGTTTCCTCAGAGCTAACAGCTGCCACCTCTGCTGGGCTTCTTCCACCACCAGCTCCTTTGACAACCAGCCTAACAGAATTGATGATCAAGGCTCTCCCATGTGGTAGCGAAGCCTTTGCCGGGGGAAAGGTCTTTAAATGTTGCTGGAGCGAGAGGGGAAAGTGCCAGGTAGGAACAACCTTGACAGAATACAGTGAACAACAGAAAGTGCTGGAAGCAAACTGTTAAGAGGGTGTGGATAGAGCTCTTGAGGCAGCGGTTCGCAAATATCTCTGTGGAGGTTTTCACTGGTCCCTGACAAAAAGGACAATGTAGCAAGGTTCTCTTGCACATTTCACTTAAAAGACTGTCCTTTTCTCCAAGATTTCTTCTTTCTTAGTTTTGATGTTAAATGTCCTTTTGTGAAAAGATAATGATAGAAGATGGTATTCTTTTTTCTCCTCTCTCTTACATGCATGGCGAAATAAAATGTTCGCAACACCGTATCAGTCCTCAGCATTTTTTTTCCTTTTTTACTGGGTCCAATAATTTAAAAGTCTGGTACCCATGCAAATGCCCAGAACTCTTTAAGAATCATTCACAAAGAAAGAATAAAAGAAGACAACTAAGAAAACACCCACACATATTAAAAGGATACAGCACACAAATTTCAAGGACAAATCAATGCTCAGAAATGAAGTAAATAGTAACAACTTTGAGGAAAGTCATAACAGGAAACAGAGAAGGATTAGTCCGTTTCTATCAGCCTTAGGAATCTGAAGTCTCTGTGCCTTTCAAAGACATATTGAAAAAGGGAATGGATGGCTCAACTAAGCCTTGACCATTACTCACAATTATCTTTAACATGAGAAATACAGCTGACATGAAAAACTAGGGGCTATTAAAACTTTTCAGAATGGATTACAAAATACTAGCCAGGAGCCAGCTGCAAAGATTTTGACAACAGAACAGCTCCCAATGTTCACAAGAGTACTGAGAAAAACTAACAATAGCAGCTGTTTTGCAAAAGTGCAAAAGAAGGTTGAAAGAATCAGAACAACAAACACATTATGAAAATTCACCATGTTAATTCTTGGAATCGAAGCTGTAAACATTTTGATACAAAGGGGACTCCTCTACCCTTCACCTGCTTATCCTTTAGGACTTTAGAGCACGTGCCAAAACGACAGTGTTCAGGAAAGAAAAAGGCTTGGATGAAAATGCACAGAAATGGGGTGAAAGAGGAAAGCATGTATGAAGACAGGTTTCCCTTGAATTTCAGAACTTACGAACCAATGTAATTGCAAATTGCTTTCCTGACTAGCAATAACTTAAAGAAAAACACAGCTGAGATATAAATGGAAAAAAAATAAATGAAATGTAAAGATATTCACATTTGCCAAAAAGTAATCGCATACATTCCCTTGTCCCATGTTTATAACTTTATGATGGAAAGAAAAATGATGAGGAATATTTTGGAGAAGGATCTAGAATGTTCTAAACATCTATTGAGGACCAGGCATGGTGCTTCAAACTCATAGCCTCTCTCTACAGTATCTCATAAACTTCTAACAACAACATTTTAAGGTGAGTATTATGACCCCATTTTCCAGATGATAACACTGAGGCACATAAATAAGACGCTTAACGCAGAGGGTTGTTGTTATTAAGTGTCAGAGTCAAGTATGCATTTTCACCAGTGTTCTCAATATCCAGTTATCCTCTCTGCCAAGATTCAGAATGAATGATGATAGAAACTGAGAAAATCTGAGAATACTTCCTCCCAGGGTTGCCCCCTACATCACCTGAGGTGCCAATTCCAAACTCCTAGGTCTGCTGTTCCTTGTGCTGAACCCTCTTATGAGCTTGCATTAAAATTAATTTACTTTCTGTCCTCTCAGGTAAGTCCAGAAAGTCACTTCTGTGTGTCAAACTAAATGAGAATTGATCTGATCAAATAATACGTAGTTATGTACTAACATTAGAGGACAAAAGAACAATTCTTCCAGGTAAAGATAATGGCCCAATCTTTATTAACAACCTGGGGGATGGAGCCCCACTCCCTTCCAGGACCTGAGTCCATCACAACCCTGGTGTATTGATGACTCCTCAGTGCACACTGCCAACTATAGAAGCTGATGTTCCCAGGGGCATCAAAGCTAATAAAACACACCTGAAGAGCATCACTATAAAGGAAATATGACAAAAAGAAAAGACATAGAATGAATGTAGTAGGTAAATAACAAATGCTAAATAAGCATAAAAATTTCAAACAAATAAGAGACAACATTGGCAAAATGAAATAGGAACTAACAGAATAAGGAAGAACCAAGGGAAAACCTGATTACAAAAAAAATAAAAGATAGTTGAAATAAAATAACTCAGTAATTAAGATAAATATCTCAAGGAATACACCTGAGAAACAAATTGCTGAGCTGGGAGTCTGCCATACCATACCCAGAACAAATAAAATAATAGGCCAAGTGCGGTGGCTCATGCCTGTAATCCCAGCACTTTGGGAGGCTGAGGCAGGTGGATCACCCGAGGTCAGGAGTTTAAGGCCAGCCTGGCCAACATATAGTGAAACCCTGTATCTACTAAAAAATACAAAAATTAGCTGGATATAGTGGCGCACACCTGTAGTCCCAGATACTTGGGAAGCTGAGGCAGGAGAATTGCTTGAACCTGGGAGGCGGAGGTTACAGTGAGCTGAGATCGCACCACTGCACTCCAGCCTGAGCAATAGAGCAAGACTCCATCTCTCTCTCTCAAAATAACAATAATAAAAGTATTAAGGAAAGTTGACAAATAAGGAAGACAGATACAGTAATGTCAACATGTGAGTGTACCAGAAGAAGAAAAAAGGAAAGAGAGTAGTTAATGTTTGAAGGTATGACAGAGAATTACCAGAATTAAGGAAATTTTTTTAGCTTGAAAGTCCTTATAGAATGCCAAATAAGATTAAGGAAAACAACACCTAAATGTGCTATGTTTAAATTTATATCCAGCTAAACTGTCTTTTCCATGTGACTGTGCAATAAAATATAAAAAAGAGTCAGGAAGTTTACCATATAAAAACTCTTTTTTAAAAAACTCTAGAAAAAAAGAGATGTAAATATAGAAGAATGCTTAAAAAAAAAGAACAAAAGATAAAGAAAGGTAAATTACTTAGAAACATTTGCTGCCAGACAAAATGGAATTCAAGACCAAAAAGCACAAAGGATAAACAGGGACATTATTCATTAGAAAAAGAGACTAACTTCAATAAAACATAATGACTATGAGCATCTCTTCATTAAATAAAGTAACAGCTGTCAGAACTATGGGAAGAAACAAAAGTTACAATTGTTGGATTTTTCACATATTTTTATCAAAAACCAATAGGTAATTGGACTGACTCTCGATATCAGAGTTAAAAAAAAAAGCAATAGATCAAGCAGATAAAAACAAAAACAAATGTATGGATCATTTGAAAAAACAATTAATAAAGTTAAATATAAACCAAGAGAGAATACATATTCTTTCCAAGCAAATATATAATTTTCTCATTTTAAAAACCATAAGGTAAACTTTAATAAATATAGCATTCTTTCCAACCAAATATAAAACACTCATAAAAATTAATCACAAAATAAAATTTAATAAGTTAAAGTTAACATCTTACCAATCATGTTCTAATAAAATTAGAAATCAATAACAAAAAATATTAAAAATTATTCTTTACGTCTGAAAATCAAAATATATTCTACTAAAGTAACTCTCAGGTTATAGCAGAAATTCAGCAGCATTGTGTGCTTAGAACTGAACCACATTGAATATGCTACGTGAAAGAAAGTATAACAGAGTGAAACCCTGTCTCAAAAAAAAAAAAAAAAGAAAGAAAGAAAGCATGAAGCACAATTAAAATAGAACCAAAACAAGAGTTTACAGCTTTAAATACATTTGTTAGAAAACAAGAAATCAAAATAAAATAAACCGAATTTATGGGGGGAAAATCTAATCAGTCCAATGAAATATAAAGGAAGAAATAATAAAGGTAGTTACATAAATAAAAAATACTAATAATCAAAAATTGGTTATTTGAAAAGATGAATGAAATAGATATAACACTACTAATAGTATGACTCATCAAGTAAGAAACAGAATGATCTGTGAGATTTTACCCTTGAATGTACATTTTAGGTATATTTTTACAAGGATTCATACATTATTCAAGGACCTAGAGCAAACACATTAACGTGGCTGTCTATAGATCGTATAAAATGGGAGTAGGATCAGTGATGAAAGTAAAAAATGTTAATAAAGAGAAGGGCCTCACATGAATGAAGGAGGACAGAGTCCCATGGCATCAGATACAATCAGCAAAAGAAGGAGCATTCAGTATTCTGTGTGAGCACAATTTTGGGAATAAAAATAATGTCAAATCTTTCTTTATTCTCTACAATTTTTTTTTCCGAGTCTGTTAAAAAGTTTGATGCTAAAAATGAAACCAACAGCTAAGTAAGTAGATTATCTTATCAATTTTGGGAAGGATTTTGAAAACACAAAGATAATAAAAGAAACAAAAAAGGAGAAAAATTACTTTAAAAATGAAATCTTTAAAAAAATAATTTTGTCTATCAAAAAGTTACCAAAAAAATGAGGTGTAAAAAAGCAAATAGGAAAGAACATTTGCAACAAAAACTACAAAGGAAGAAAATACAGCCACAATATATGGGTTTATGCAAATAAATTAGAAAACACAAAAATGTTAATAGTAAAATTTGGGCAAGAGAAGAAAATTTTTAACAATCCACAGAGAAAAGAAAACTGATTAATAAATATGAAAAAATACTCAATTTCAGTAATAATATAAAAATGCAAATTAAAACTGAAATTTCTCCTCTACCAAATTAGCAAGCCAGCACTCTCATACCCTCCTCTTGGGAATATAAACTGGTTCCACTTCCTGGAAAGCAATTTCATACAACTTGTCAAGAGACTTTTGACTCAGTAATTCCTCATCTAAGCATATATCCTCGGAGAAAAGCCTACACATTCATCAAAATGAAAATGCTAAATTTAATACATTCATCACAATGAATAGTTGACCTCCATGAGAACATAGTGTCTGAGTCCCTGCTACATGGTAGGGATCTGCTACATGATAGGGATCAACAAGTGTTTGTTAACTGACTCTAGAATTCTATGTGGTAGCTAAAAATAAAAAGGAGTCCAAATTATGACCTAGAAAGATATCCTAGACCTCTTAAATGAAGAAAACAAGGTGAAAAAGAGGAGGTACAAGATGATCCCATTGATATAAAACTAAAACCCGAACCAAAATAAGCAACAGATATAAAACCTCTCCCTTGTATTAGTCTGTTCTCACACTGCTATAAAGAACTGCCAAGGCTGGGTAATTTATAAAGAACAGAGGTTTATTTAACTCATAGTTCCGCATGGCTGGGGAGGCCTCAGGAAACTTATAATCATGGCAGAAGGTGAAGAGGAAGCAGGTACCTTCTTCACAAGGTAGCAGGAGAGAGAGAGAAGCCCAGGGGAAACTGCCATTTATAATACAATCAGATCTCACAAGAACTCCCTCACTATCATGAGAACAGCATGGGGGAAACTACCCCCATGATCCAATCACCTCCAACGGGGACCCTCCCTCAACACCTGGGGATTTGGGTGGGGACACAAAAACAAACCATATCATCCCTCTTCCTCTTCATCTCTCTGTGTATATGTAAATGCACAGACAAATATATGAAAAGGTGCACACACTAAACCAATAAGCATGATTATGTTTATGGAGATAGCGATGTCCAGGGAGAGCAGATTTGGAGGGAAATTTTGTATTGCCTGAATGGTTTTACATATAAATATATTCTCAGACTACTTGTTGTATTCATCTGTCTTTACACTGCTATAAAGAAGAAGGAACCTTCTTCACAAGATGGCAGGAGAGAGAGCAAAAGGGGAAGTGCCACTTTTAAAACCATCAGATCTCATGAGAACTCACTTACTATCATGTGAACAGCATGGGGGAAACTGCTTCCATGATCCAGTCACCTCCCACTAGGTCCCTCCCTCAACATGTGGGGATTACAATTTGAGATGAGATTTGGGTGAAGACAGCCAAACCATGTCATTCTGCCCCGGCCCCTCCTAAATTTCATGTCCTTCTCACATTTCAAAACCAATCATGCCTTCCCAATGGTCCCCCAAAGTCTTGACTTATTCTAGCATCAACCCAAAAGTCCAAGTCCAAAGTATCATCTGAGATAAGGCAAGTCCCTTCCACCTATGAGTTAGTTACTTCAAAGATGCTATGGGGGTACAGGCATTGGGTAAATGTTCCCATTCCAAATGGGAGAAATTGACCAAAACAAAGGGGCCACAGGTCCCATGCAAGTGCAAAACCCAGAGGGCAGTCATTAAATCTTAAAGCTCCAAAATGATCTCCTTTGACTCCATGTCTCACATTCAGGGGACACTGACACAAGGGGTGGGCTCTAAAAGGCCTTGGGCAGCTCCACCCATGTGGATCTGCAGGATACAGCCCCACAGCTGCTTTCAAGGGCAGGTGTTGAGTGTCTGTGGCTTTTTCAAGCACACAGTGGAAGCTGTCAGTGGAGCCACCATTCTGGGGTTTGAAGGACAGTGGCCTTCTTCTTACAGCTCCACTAGGGAGTGCCCCAGTGGGGACTCTGTGTGTGGGGTCTCCAACCCCACTCCTGATACCAATTTTCTGTATTCGTCCATTTTCACACTCCTATAAAGACCTGCCTGAAATTGGGTAATTTATAAACGAAAGAGGTTTAATTGAATCACAGTTCTTCATGGCTAGGGAGGCCTTAGGAAACTTACAATCATGGCAGAAGGTGAATAGAAAGCAGACACTTTCTTCACAAGGTGGCAGGAGAGAGAGAGCAAAGGGGGAAATGCCACTTTTAAAACCATCAGATCTCATGGGAACTCACTATCATGAAAACAGCATGAGAGAAACCAGCCCCATGATCCAATCACCTCCCACAAGGCCCCTCCCATGACAAATGAGGATTATAATTCAAGATGAGGTTTGGGTGGGGATACAGAGCCAAACCATATCACTTGTGTACTCAAAAAAATGTTTTCTAAAGGAAGTATATGCAAAGATTTTATTATAGCATCATTTGCAGTGATTAAAAGTTAGAAACAGGCTGACAAGAGGGCTGAATAGGAAGAGCTCCGGTCTACAGCTCCTAGCGAGATCAACACAGAAGGTTGGTGATTTTTGCGTTTTCAACTGAGGTACCCGGTTCATCTCATTGGGACTAGTTGAACAGTAGGTACAGCCCAAGGAAAGTGAGCCAAAGCAGAATGAGATGCCACCTCACCCAGGAAGCAGAAGGGGTCAGGGAACTTTCTCTCCTAGCCAATGGAAGCCATTAGGGACTATACTATGCACTCCGGCCCAGAAACTGCACTTTTCCCACAGTCTTTGCAACCTACAGACCAGGAGGTTCCATCCAGTGCCTACACCACCACAGCCCTGGGTTTCCAGTACAAAACTGGGCAGCTGTTTGGGCAAACACTGAGCTACTGCAGGATTTTTTTTGTCATAACCCAGTGGCATGTGGAATGGCAGAAAGACAGAACTGTTTACTCCCTTAGAAAGGGGGCTGAAGCCAGAGAGCCAAGTGGTCTGGCTCGGTGGGTCCCACCCCACAGAGCCCAACAAGTTAATATCCACTGGCTTGAAATTCTCACTGCCAGCACAGCAGTTTGAGCTCAACCTGGGATGCTCAAACTTGGTGGTGAGAGAGGCATCTGCCATTGCTGAGGCTTTGGTAAGCTGTTTTACCCTCACAGTGTAAACAAAGGTGCTGGGAAGTTCAAACAGGGCAGAGCCCACCGCCATTCAGCAAGGCCACTGTGACCAGACTGCCTCTCTAGATTCCCTCCTCTCTGGGCAGGGCATCTCTGAAAAAAAGGCAGCAGCCCCAGTCAGGAACTTATAGATAAAACCCCCATCTCCCTGGGACAGAGCACCTGGGGTAAGGGGTGGTTGTGGGTGCAGCTTCAGCAGACTTAAATGTCCCCACCTGGCAGCTCTGAAGAGAGCATCAATCTCCCAGCACAGCATTTGAGCTCTGATAAGGGACAGACTGCCTCCTCAAGTGGGTCCCCAACCCCAGTGTATCCTGACTAGGAGACATCTCCCAATAGGGTCTGAGACACATCTCATACAGGAGAGCTCTGGCTGGCATCTGGTGGGTTGCCCTCAGGGACAAAGCTTCCAGAGGAAGGAATAGGCAGCAATCTTTGCTGTTCTGCAGCTTCTGCCAGTGATATACAGGCAAACAGGGGCTGGAATGGACCTCCAACAAACTCCAGCAGACTTGCAGCAGATGGGCCTGAGTATTAGAAGAAAAACTAACAAACAGAAAGGAATAGTATCAACATCAACAAAAAGGATGTCCACTCAGAGACCCCCTCCAAAGGTCAGTGACTTCAAAGACAAAAGGTAGATAAATCCACAAAGATGGGGAGAAACCAGCACAAAAAAGCTGAAAATTCCAAAAACCAAAATGTCTCTTCTCCAGAGGATCACAACTCTTTGCCAGCAAGTAAACAAAACTGGACGGAGAATGAGTCTGACAAATTGACAGCTTCTGCACAGCAAAAGAAATGCTTATCAGGGTGAACAGGCAACCTACAGAATGCGAGAAAATTTTTGCAATCTATGCATCTAACAAACGGCTAATATCCAGTGAATCTACAAAGAACTTAAACAAAATTTACAGGAAAAAAAACAAAAAACCCCATTAAAAAGTGGGCAAAGGATATGAACAGACACTTCTTAAAAGCCGACATTTATGTGGCCAACAAACATGAAAAAAAGCTCATCATCACTGGTCATTAGAAAAATGCAAATCAAAACCACAATGAGATACCATCTCAAGACAGTTAGAATGGCGATCATTAAAAAGTCAATAATCTCAGCATTTTGGGAGGCTGAGGCAGGCAGATCACCTAAGGTTGGAAGTTCAAGACCAGCCTGACCAACATGGAGAAACCTGGTCTCCAATAAAAATACAAAAAATTAGCCAGGCATGGTGGCCCCTGCCTGTAATCCCAAGTACTAGGGAAGCTGAGGCAGGACAATCACTTGAACCTGGGAGGTGGAGGTTGTGGTAAGCCAAGATCGTGCCATTACACTTCAGCCTGGGCAACAAGAGAGAAACTCCATCTCAAAAAAAAAAAAAAAGATCAGGAAACAACAGATGCTGGAGAGGATGTGGAGAAATAGGAATGCTTTTACACTGTTGATGGGAGTGTAAATTAGTTCAATCACTGTAGAAGACAGTGTGGCAATTCTTCAAGGATCCTGAACCAGATATATCATTTGACCCAGCAGTCCCATTACTGAGTATATATACTCAAAGGATAATAAACCATTTTTCCTTAAAGACACATGCACACATATGTTTATTTTGGCACTGTTCCCAATAGCAAAGACTTGGAACCAACCCACATGCCTGGAATAGATTGGAAATTTCTTTATCCAGTCTATTCAATGATAGACTGGATAAAGAAAATGTGGCACCATGGAATACTACACACCTGTAAAAAAAAAAAAAGGATAAGTTCATGTCCTTTGCAGGGACATGAATGAAGCTAGACACCATCATTCTTAGCAAACTAACACAAGAACAGAAAAACAAACACCGCGTGTTCTCACTCATAAGCAGGAGTTGAACAACGAAAACACATAGACACAGGAAGAGGAGCATCACATACCAGGGCCTGTAGGGGGATTGGGGGACAGGGGAGGAATAGCATTAGGAGAAATACCTAATGTAGATGACAGGTTGATGGGTGCAGCAAACCACGATGGCACATGTATACCTATGTAACAAACGTACACATTCTGCACATGTACTCCAAAACCTAAAGTATATATATTTTTAAAGTTAAAAACAACCCCTTGGAAGAATCATTAGATACATTCTGGTCACAATATATCATGTAGACATTGTAAGTTGTGCTTTGGAAGAAGAATTGACAGGAAATGACATGGTGGATTGCTGTGTGAAATACACAAAGATTTAATGCAAAAAATATAGACACACTTAACCATAAACATTAAGGAAAGCTGTTTGAGCTAAAAGCAAGTGATCCCAGAGAATAATTTATTCTACACAAAAAACCAAAGAGCATCAATATAGGTAATTTTGTAGGTGATTATAAGAGAAAATCAAAATACATATTTCTTTTCCCTTTCTTCTCTTTTTTAAAAGCAATTGTATAAAATAATATGTATATAATTGTATTGTTAGGCCCACAACATATAGTAATATAATATATTTGGCAATAACAGCACAAAGGAGATAGATGGTAGCAAAATCATATTGGAGTAAGTAAGTAACACCAGATAGTGGCTCATATCCAAAGGAATAGATGAAGAGAACCAGAAAAGGTAAATAAGAAGGTTAGTATAACAGACTCTATAAATATACATAAATTTGCTCTCTTTTCTTCTCTTGATTTCTTTAAAAGACATAAAATGATATGAAGTAAGAATTATAATAATATATTGTTGGATTTCTATTATATACACATATATGTAACCATAATGGTACCCAAAAAAGGAAGGAGAAAATAGGGCTATGTAGGAATGAAGTTTCTGTATCTTACTATAATTAATTTAGTATAAATCTGAAGTTAATTCTGATAAGCTAAGATATATATGAGAACACTTAGAGAAACCACTAAGAAAATACCTCAAAAATGCAATGCAAAAAAAAATCATTCAAGGAATTAAAATTTTACACTAGGAAATAATCACTTAAAGCAAAAGAAAGCAGCAAGGAAAATAGAGGAACAAAGACAAGAGGCAGAAAAAAGAAAAATCAAAATGGCAGATATAAATGCAATTACATCAATAATAACAATAAATGTGAATGGATTAAACAATCCAGTCAAAAGGCAAAAAATGCCAGCATGTTAAAAACAAGAGCTAACTATATGCTGTCTATAAGAGACATACTTTAGATTTAAATATTCAAATAGGTTGAAAGTTAAGTGATAGAAAATGATATACTATGCAAACAGCAGCCATAAAGAAGCTGAAGTGGCAATGCTGATATCAGACAGCACAGGTTTTAAAAAAATGTTTCAAGAAATAAAGAGGGACATTTTACAATGATAACAAGGTCAATCCATCAGGGAGATATAACAATTATAAACATATCTCTGCACTTAATAATGGAGCTCCAAATCAGATGATGTGAAAAATAACAGAACTAAAAGAAGAAATAGGTAGCTTTCTTAAAAATAATCCAAGCAATCTTGAAATAGAAGAATGAAGTTGAGGATTCATACTTCTCAACTGCAAAACTCACAAGAAAGCTACAGCAATAATAGCTGAAGACTTTCAGTAATTAATAGAATTAGGCAGAAGATCAACAAAAAAGGAAAGACTTGAGCAATGCTATAAGCCAAATAGACCTAATAGACATCTATAAAACATTCACTAAACAGCAGCAGAATACATATTCTTTTCTAGTGCACAGAGAACATTTTCCGGGATATGTGATGTGGTACTGGCCCTATTCTTTTTTCTTTTTTTTTTTTTTTGAGACAGAGTCTCACTCTGTCTCCCAGGTTGGAGAGCAGAGGTGCAATCTTGGCTCACTGCAACTTCTGCTTTCCAGGTTCAAGCAATTCTCCTGCCTCAGCCTTCCAAGTACCTAAGACTACAGGCAAGAGCCACTGCAACCAGCTAATTTTTAGTAAAGATTGGTTTCACCAAGTTGCCCAGTCTGGTCTCAAACTCTTGGCCTCAAGTCATCCACCCGTGTTGGCCTACCAAAGTGCTGGGAACATAAGCATGAGCCACCACACCTGGCCAGCCCTATTCATCTCAATAAATTCTAAAAAGACTTAAATTTTTTCCAACTATTATTTTAGATTCAGAGAATTCGTGTGCAGGTTTGTTACATGGGTATATTGCATGATGCTGAGGTTTGGGATCTAACTAATCCCATCACCCAGGTAGTAAGCATAGTATCCAATAGGTAGTTTTTCAACTGATTTCCCCTTCCTCTTCTCCCTCCGCATCTAGTAGCTCCCCATGTCTACTGTTCACATCTTTATGTCCACATGTACTCAATGTTTAGCTCCCACTTGTAAGTGAGAGCATGCAGTATTTGGTTTTCTGTTTCTGGGTCAATTTGTTTAAGATAATGGCTTCCAGCTGCATTCATGTTGCTACAAATGGCATTAATTCATTCTTTTCTTAATGGCTGTGTAGTATTCCATGGTGTATATATACATATATATATATATATACACACACACACATATATATATACATATATATATACACACACACACATATATATATATACTACATTTGCTTTATCCATTAAAAGGTTTGAAATTATGCAAAGAATATTCTCTGACCACAATGGAATTAAATTAGAAATCCACAAATAGGTGGAAATTAAACAACAGATTTTTAAATAACAAATGGATCAAAGAAAAAAATCACAAAGGAAATTAGAAAATGCTTTGAGGTGAACGAAAATGAAAGCCCAGCTTACAAAAGAAACTGAAGATGACCTAAATAAAATGGAAAGAAATCCCCTGTTCATTGAGGAAAGACTTAATATTGTTAGGCTAGCAATACTCCCCAAATTGATTCACAAATTTGCCTTTCAAATTTCAAGCTGGCCTTTTTGCAGAAATTGACAAGCTAATCTCAAAATTCATTTGAAAATTCAGTAGACCCCAAAATAATCCAAACAATCTTGAAATAGAAGAATGAAGTTGAGGATTCATACTTCTCAAATGCAAAACTCATAAGAAAGCTACAATAATCAAGACAGTGTGGTATTGGCCCCAGGATAGACATACAGATCAACAGCATATAATTCAGAGTTAGAAGTAAACCTCCATATTTATAGTTAATTGATTTTTGACAAGAGTGTCAAAACAATTCAATGGGGTGAGAATAATTTCTTCAACAGATGGTGCTGGAACAATTGGATAGCCTACTGAATAAAGTAGGACCCCTATCTCATACCATCCACAAAAATTAAATCAAAACTAGATCAAAGACATCTTAAATGTATGAGCCAAAACTATAAAACTCTTAGAAGAAAAGATAGGTGAAATCTTTCTGACCTTGGATGAAGCAATGGCTTCTTAGATCTAACACGAAAAGCACAGCAAAAAAAGTAAAAACTAGATACACTGAACTTCATCACAATTAAAAACTTTCATGCTTCAAAGTACACCATCAAGAAAGTGGACAGACAACTCACAGAATAAGAGATAGTATTTACAAATCACATATCTTATAAAGGAATTATATCTAGAATACATAAAGAATGCCTACAACTCAATAATTTTAATGACTAATAACCCAACTAAAAATTAGCCAAGGATTTGAATGATCTTTTCAGGAAGATACATAAATGGCCAATAAATACATGAAAAGATGTTTAACATAATGGGCTATCAAGAAAATGCAAATCAAAGCCACAATGAGATACTATGTCAAACCCACTAGAATGGCTAGAATCAAAAAGATAGCTAATAAGAAGTCTGGGTAAGGATGTGGAGAATCTAGAATAACACTGGCACACTGCTAATACTAATGTAAAATGGTGCAGTACCTTTGAAAGAAAAAAGTCTAGAAGTTTCCCCAAAAGGTTAAACATATAGTTACCATTTCACCCAGAAATTTTATTCCTAGGCATGTACTTAAGAGAAAAACAAACACATATGTCCATATGAAACCTTGAACACATAGCAGCATTATACAGAATAGCCAAAAAAGTGGAAACAACCCAAATATCCATCAACTGATGACCATATAAATAAAATGTGGTATATTAATGCCATGGAATATTATTGGCCATAAAAAGGAATGAAGTACCAACATGAATGAACCTTGAAAATATTATTCTAAGTGAAAGAAGCCAGACACAAAAGGCTGCATATTGTATGGTTTCATTTATTATGAAATGTTCAGAATAGGTAAATCTTTAGAGGCAAAAATAGGTAAGTGGTTGCCTAGGGATGGGAGGAAGGTAGAGTTAGAGGGAAATAGAGTGACCCCTAATGGATAGGAGGTTGCTCCTTGGGGTGATGGAAATGTTATAAAATTTATTATTACAGTTATACAACTCTATGAATATACTAAAAATCATTGAATTGTATACTTTAAATGGATGACTTGTATGGTATGTAAATTATAACTCAATAAAGCTGTTATTTTTAAAATATAGAAAAAATCTAGAGAGAAAATTATTGAATAATAATTAACTTTGGTTAATTACTATTAACCAGAGATTACAGATGGTTTTCAGTTTCTTCTTCTGCATTTCCTAAATTATCTATTGTTATATAATGTTATGTTATCAGAGACTTATAAATATTTCAAAATAATTCTTTGCTCATTCAACAAATACTTAGTAAATACTTTCCAGGAGAGTACTGAGATTCAGAAAATAATATAAATCCCTCCTTGTGTTAGGCCATTCTTGCATTACTATAAAGGAATACCTGAGACTGGGTAATTTATTAAAAAATGAGGTCTAGTTGGCTCACAGTTCTGCAGGCTGTACAGGAAGCACAGTGCCAGCATCAGCTTCTGGGGAGGCCTTAGGAAGCTTACAATCATGGCAGAAAGCAAACAGGGAACAGGCATCTCACATGGGGGGAGGAGGAGCAAGGCTGGGGAGGTGCCACACATTTATAGATGACCTGACCTTGTAAGAATTCACTATCACCAGAACAGCAGCAAGCCATGAGGGATCCACCCCATGACCCAAACACCTCTCACCAGACCTCATCTCCAACATTAGAGATGACAATTCAACATGAGATTTGGTGGGGACATCTATTCAAACTACATGAACAAGCATGGCACCAACATCTGCTCAGCTTCTGCTGAGGGCCTCAGGAAGCTTATAATCATAATGGAACGTCAAGTGGGAGCAAGGTGAGGGTGTTGTGCCACACTTTTTTAAACAACCAGACTTTGTGTGAACTCAGAGTGAGAACTTACTTATCACCAAGCAGATGTGCTAACCCATTCATGAAAGATACACCTGCATGATCTAATCACCTCCCATCAGGCCCCACCTCCAACATTGGGAATCACATTTCAACATGAGATTTGGAGGGGACAAACATCCAAACCATATCATACCCCTCTCATAAAGCTCAAAATGTAAGGCAGAGGACATGGAGGTTTAGAGAGTGTTGTAACGCAGTTGCATACAAGGTACAGTGGTGGATGAAAAGTTCCAGTGCTATTTGGAAGGGTGGGAAGTCTGTAGGGGGGTTAAAACAAAAGAAGCTTGAGTTGGGTCTTGAAGGATACATAGGAGCTCTCCAGGTAGATGAGGTGGAGAAGGGCATTCTGGGAAGAGAACAGCATGTTCAGAGGCTCTGATATAAAGCATCCTGACCTGCTTGGTAATTGTGTGATTTGTTAGGTATATTTAGATTTTAAAGCCTGTTGGGAGGTTGCAGTGGGGTTAGAGGAAGGCCAGCAAGATAAGATTAGCATGGTGAGCTGTGCTAAGGAGGGAGGACTGAGCACATTCAGCAAACGTAGCGTCCTATCGGATTTATGACTGCATTCAGCAGAGACCAGACACTACCTTAAGAAGCCAGCAAGGAGTACATTGTTAAGAGAGAACGGCATCTGTGGGATAAATAGAAAGAGGCTCATTTTACTTTAAATACACCCCAGAAAGGTCTAAGCAATGATCTCAAGTTGGAAAGAACCAAACCTTTGGCAGAACAGTCTAAAAGCCAGATGCCGAGGATTCGCCATGGTGTCCACCTTGGGTCCCACTCGCTTCTATTGTTGCTTTGGTCCAGTCTTTTTCTTGTGGTTACTGAGCACCCTGTATTTGCAGGCCTGCTCTAAAATAACAAGATAGGGTTGCACCGCTGCCTCTGTTAGTCTCATTATTGAGGGATTTCAGACACAGGGTTTTGACACAGAGCAATTGAAGGTAGCAAAGCAACCAACACAATGTGCCAAGAAACCAGTTCTCTTTTTACAAAATAGGAATGATACCGAATTATTTTCACCAGGTAATTCTTAAGCTTGGAAGGGCTGAATCCTGAGTCTGACAATTTTGGCTAAACCTGGACTTGGTTAAAGATTAAATAACTATACCTTTATTTCAATTGCGTGAACTAGAAAATTAAAAAACAAGGGAAGACACGCACTGAGGAAGAGGAGTATACTTTGACAGTAAGTAGAAACTTTTTTTAGCATTTTAATGAGAGAGAGAGAGTGTGTGTGTGTATGTGTGTGTGTGTGTGTGTGTGTATGTGACACACCACCAACAAATAAATAGAAGAACTGGTGAGGATAGATGAGTCACTGAGAATGTTTCAAACTATTTGGCTCCCCCAGAGACAACCAGATAGTCAATGAATGATTCAGCATGGGAAATAACCAGTAAGACCAAATGCAAATGCTACAGGGATATGAAAGAAGTCTCAGAGGTGGAGAAAAAGTGAGGTCTTCACTTGCCTCTGAGAGTTTTAAAAAGATTATCTCAGGCGATTAGCAAAAGGCAGAGCTTCAACCTGCTTGTTCTAAAGGTAGCTCATAAGGCATAGGTGAGAAAGAACGAGAAGCAGCATCAGCCACTCTATTTAGCTATTAACCCAAGAAGATTGTTTCCACCAAGAAACCTCTTGCTAGGTCTTGTTTTAGAGTTCTAGCTTTAGTATGGAATCAGATACAACTTTGCCTACACAGTGGCATACTGTGTACTATACTTACTCTACCCTGCCCCCAACTTAATGGGAGCCCTGCTAAAGGTTCCAGCCATTTCTGATGCCTGTAGCATTCATGTATCCCACTCTGTTCCACTCTTATAAAACAGTGCCCTCCAGAGTGACTTGGGTGATGAGTATTGTCTTAGTCTATTTTTGCTGCTATAATAAAACACCTAATAAGTAGTAATTAATATGTAATAGAAATGTATTTTTCATAGTTCTGGAAGCTGGGAAGTCCAAAGTCAAAGTGCTGGCAGGTTCAGTGTCTGATGAGGGCCTAGTCTTTGCTTTCAAGATGGCACCTTGAACTCTGTGTCCATGCAGTGGAAGGAAGGAATGGAAGGATAACAAGGAACAAACACTAGTTTCCTCCAGACCTTTTATAAGGTGGCTAATCCCATTCATGAGAGTTTCACCCTCATGACTTAATCACCTCCTAAACACCCCACCTATTAATATTCATGATTAAGGCCAGGTGCAGTTTTTCAGGCTGGGCACAGTGGCTCACACCTGTAATTCTAGTACTTTGGGAGGCCCATGTGGGCAGATCACCTGAGGTCAGGAGTTTGAAACTAGCCTGACCAATGTGATGAAACCCCGTCTTTACTAAAAATGCAAAAATTAGCCAGGCATGGTGGCAGGTGCCTGTAATCCCAGCTACTCGGGAGGCTGAGGCAGGAGAATCGCTTGATCTTGGGAGGTGGAGGTTGCAGTGAGCTGAGATCACGATTGCACTCCTGCGTGGGCAACAGAGCAAGACTCTGTCTCAAAAAAAAAAATTCGTGATTGAATGTCAACTTATGAATTTTAGAGGATACATTTAGACCATAGCAAGTACCAAGGGGGTAGTGCCCACGTCTGTATATAGCATCTTAAATGGCATCTTACGTGTTCACCCAGAGACACCATAAATTTTGGTTGGTGCTTGTGTTAGTCCATTTTCACACTGCTATAAGAGACTGGGTAATTTATAAAGGAAAGAGGTTTAATTGATTCACAGTTCCATATAGTTAGAGAGTCTTCGGGAAACTTATAATCATGGCGGAAGGTGAAGGAGAAGCAAGGCACATCTTACATGGAAGCAGGAGAAAGGAGTTAGTGCAGGGAAAACTTCCTGGCACTGAAACCATCAGATCTCATGAGAACTCACTCACTATCATGAGAACGGCCTGGGGGAAACTGCCCCCATGATCCAATCACCTCCCACCAGGTCCCTCCCTGACACTCAGGGGTTACAACTTGAGATGAAACTTGAATGGGGACAAAGAACCAAACCCTATCAGTGCCGCAGATTATTCAGGCAAGATTAAATATCCCAGCTGAATTTCAAACTCTAAACAGCAAAGTCATCATGCTACTTTGAACCTAAATTGGACTCCTTTTTTAAGAACTGAAAGTGATTTTAAAAATTTTTAAATCTACCTAAACTACTCATGCCTTGAACCTTCCATAAGCTTTATAGGGCTGAATCCTGAACTTGACATACAGATTCCATTTATCCAGTTGCCTTCAGGTAGGTAAATAGGTAGAGGGAGCTGAGTGTGTGTCTTTGAGCAATTACTGAGTGAGATGTGCCTGGCAGTCTCGACCTGTTCACTACCCTTTGCCTCATCCTTTCTATAGCCAGATCCTGCCTTTCCACTTATGGGGCAGGAAGTGTGAGACCAGCTTTCCTAGACTGTCTTCCAACCAGGGTATTGGCATAGAAGCCAGTCTTGGCTAATTGTGAGCTCAGAAGACACTTACCTAGGGTTGTTTTTTTTTTAAGGGTTTCCTTTATAAGGAAAAGAGACAAGTAAAAAGACATCTCTTCTTCACTGGTTGTGTATCTGCATGTGACATAGGTGAGCCTTTGGGGGGCATCAGTAGATATGAGTGCCGCATCACAGCTGACATGCCAAAGGTGTCACAGAGGACAGGTGGAAGACATTAGCAGTAAGGGAGCAAGAGTCTCCAGCAATGATTTTGTGCCTCTGTATGAACCCTGGAACTACCCTACCTCAAACTTCTTAATGGAGATATAAATTCTTACTTGAAGCAACTATTAGTTGGGTCTTCTATCACTCACCACTGGTCATCCCCACTGAATCATGGCATGCCACCAAGGTGCATTCCTCATCAAAAGAAATCAGCAGCCCTCAGTTCCTGTGGGGGTTGCTGCCAGATGAGGATTTTACAAGAAGAGCCAGAAATCAAGATTTTTATATAAAATTCCAGACTTTTAAATGTTGGCTCAAATTAAAGAAAATTGTGCAGGCCAAGCGAAACATATCCCCAGGCCAAGTTCAACCTGTAGGCTGACAATTTTCAACCCCTGATCTAACTCAGAGTTGTTGTAAGAACAAAATTAAATGAGTTTAAAATAAGATCAGTAATAATAATAGCAAGTACTCACATCACACTTAATACGTGCCAGGCACTATTCTGCTTCCTTCACTGCTTTACTGTTCATATGTTAACTGATTTAAGTCTCAGAACAACCTTAAGAGGGAGGTGTAATTATTACCTCTATGTTACAGCTAAAGAAAGTAAGGATAAGAGAAGTTAAGTAGGCTAGGCATGGCGGCTCATGCTTATAATCCCAGTGCTCACTTTGCAAGGCTAAGGTGGAAAGATGCTTGAGGCCAGGAGTTCAAGACCAGTCTGAACAGCATAGTGAGACTCCAGCTCTACAAAAAAAAAAAAAAAAAAAAAAAATTTTTAAAAAAATTAGCTGGGCATGATAGTGTGTGCTTGTGGTCCCAGGTACTGGAGAGGCCAGGGCAGAAGGAATTCTTGAGCCTGGGAATTCGAGGCTGCAGTGAGCTATGATTGTGCCACTGTGCTTGGGTGATAAAGTGAGACTCTGTCTCAAAAAAAAGAGAGAGAGAAGTTAAGTAACTTATTCTGGTCACATAGTCATGAAGAAGTGAGGCAGGGATTTGAACCCAGACCCAGACAATCTGGATTCAGATTTCACCGCTCTTAATCAATGCATTATGCTTGTAAAATAACCAGTACAAGCTTTAGATCCATAATAGATAGTCTGTGTAAGTTCCCTTCCCACGTTCCTTCCTGTGCTCTGAGGCAATTTCAGAAACAGAATTGGGATTTTCTGATGCTAAAGAAAGACAGCTTGGTATTTTAAATACTAATGAAAGTTCTCATTTCGATTGGGTATCTCAAAAGCTACTGTGATGTCTAGATAGGTGATCAGTGTAATAATAAATGGAATCTATATGGTCTTGGCTGGGAGTTGGAACAGTCATAGGGACGTATGTGCTCAGCTCTTAGTTGCCAAAAGACAAGAGTTGCACTGAAGACGGTGAAATGTTACATCTTCAGAGAAGACCATCAACCTCCCATCGTGACTGCTGCTCTCCTCACCTGGGCTCCCAAGCAGTGCAGACTTGGATAGATGGATAGATGGATGGATGAATGGATACATGAATGAATGGGCTTCCCAAAGTTGTTCATCTATCTGCGTATACCAGAAGACATTGTTATTTTGATTCTTCCATTACAAGATGAATTACAAAATAAACTAGAGTGTTAAATCTATTCGGTATAGTTAACAATTGTAATGTTTAATCACATCTTCACTAAGCATTACCTAAAGAAGGGCTTAGTGAAGGAAATTGATTCCGCAGAAAGAAATGTAGCTCTAAAACTGTTCATGACAATATTGATATTGAGGAGATGGGGATGCCATCCACCCAAATGTCCATAAAAGAAAATGATTTAAATTTTGGTATATCCGTAGAATTGACTGTTAGACTACCATTAAAACATTGCTTACAAATGATGTGTAATAAAAAAAAATTTATGATCCAAAATTAAATGAGAAAATGACACAAGTTGTTTATACAGTATATGTAAAAATGTATCATTTAAGTAATATTTTTCTTATACAGCAAAAGACATTGAAAATGAATTGTATAAGACAGGTAAATAAACCAACAAATATGTATTGATTACTTACAATAAAGATACGAAGTAATAGACAAAAAAAAAAAATTTTCAATTCCAAGATCTTTCAATATAGTTAAAGAGATGAGATGTTCTCAAATAATTAGATTATGAAGAAATAGATGGCAATTGAAACATGAAGATATGTAACAGTTGCTATAATATTTGGAAGAGGGAAAGATCACCTTTGGCTGTGGTAATCCAAGGCAGGCTGTGAAGAGGAGGAGAGTGAGCTGAACCAGAGGTTAACTGGGGTTTAGGCTGTAGGGCATCCAGGCAGGGAGGGAGGTTCCAGGCTAATACAAGTATGGAAACATGCAGTATACATTTAGTGTAATGCAAGGAAAAAACACCTGGGACCTCAGTTGGAATCCTGGCTCCATGATTTCTCTCTAATAGGGCATGTTAACCTCTAAAGTCTCAGGATCTTCAGCCATATACAGGAACAATAAGGTATCTCATAGGATTTCTGTGTGGATTAAATAAGATTATTTATATATCATGCCCACATGGCACCCACCAGGAGCTTCCTAAATGTTAATTCCTTTGGCTATCCCTTTGTCTTTCTCTTCAGCTCTCTTTGTTGTTCATTCATTCATTCATTCAGTCAGTCAGTCATCCATTCAATCAGCATTTGGGAGCACCTATGTAGCAAGCACTGCAGGGTTGGTTATGCTCTGTTTGCTCCCATCTAGCCCCACGCCCCACCCTTCCTGCCCTAGTTCTAGGGCCCCAGAGTCTGACCTCTGTGGACTGTGTAAGGCTCTCTTGCTCTCTGGCTTCCAGTTGGGCTTGGCCAAGAAATAATGGCAGGAAACCTGAGGGTGGGAGGAAAAAGAAGCTAGGCAGCTTACCCTGTCTCCACTTGCTCCCTGCGTTGCCATGGCTATGGCAGGTAGCTCCTCTCCCATAGCCCCAGCTCTTACCATCTTTGAGCACAGCTCCCAACTCTTACCCCTTCAGTTCTACTGGCAGGGATAGCTTTCCACAGGGCTAGGCCCTGGGTGCCTCATCATGTGTTCCCCTAACCCTGCCCACTTTTCTGCACCTGGTTCCTTCTTAAATTTCCTTCAGTTAAACTCCTTTAAGAATGCCATCAAGCTGGGTGTGGTGCTGTGTGCCTGAAGGCCCAGCTACTCTAGAAGCTGAGGTGGGAGGATCGCTTTAGCCCAGGAGTTCAAGTCCAACCTGGGCAACATAGTGAGACCCCTTGCTGGGACCGTGACTGATACAAACCATAAATAAGGTAGACAAGATCCTTGCCCTTATGGGGCTGATGTGCTGGTAAACAACCATATTAACATAATAGCTTTGGATACAATGAAAAAAATAAAGTAAGGAAGTGAGATTTTGATAACAGAACGGCTGAGAGAGCCTACTTGAGGGAATGATATTTGAGTTGGGACCTAAAGAATCAGAGGGAGCCTGCAATCCAAAGATCTGGGAGACTCTTATTTTAGGCAATAGAAGCATACATGTAAAAGCCCTAAGGCTCGGACAAGCATGGAGTGTTGGGAGAATGAAAAGAGGCCAGTGGCGCTGAGATTGGTGAGCTGGGGAAGGGTGGTGGGCAGCTGGTCAGAGAAGCAGGCAGGGACTGGTTAATGATGGACAGAGTGAGCCATAGAGAAAGATTTGGACTTTAAGAGTGTCTAGAAGTCTTTAAATGGCTTGGGTGGGAGGCCTGGGGGAAGGGAGAGTAATTTGAACCATATTTTAAAACTATCATCTTCTAATTTTCTACTGGGTAGGTGTATTAGTCCATTCTCTCACTGCTATAAAGAAAAATACCTGAGACTGGCTAATTTGTAAAGAAAAGAGGTTTAATTGGCTCACAGTCCTGCAGGCTGTACAGGAAGCATGGTTCTGGGGAGGCCTCAGGAAACTTGCAATGAAAGTGGAAGGCAAAGGGGAAGCAGACACATCATACGTGGCCAGAGCAGGAGGAAGAGAGAGAACAGGGAGGTGTTACACACTTTAAACAACCAGATCTCACAAGAACTCTATCACAAAATCACCACTAGGGGGTTAGTGCTAAATCATTCATGAGAAACTGCCCGCATAATCCAATCAGCTTCCACCAGATCCCACTTCCCATATTGGGGATTACAGTGTGATGTGAGATTTGGGCGGGGACACAGATCCAGACCATATCAGTAGACAATGGATTACACATCAGGCAAAAGTGGAGGGTATTGCTCCAGTCCAGGCCAGAGTTACTAGTGGCATGAACTAGAGTGATGGTGGTGAAATGGAGAGATGTAAATGGTCAACTTACACTGTGATCTCGAGCTATAACAATGTCTCAGTCTTTCCCAACCAGTGTCCTAGGCTCCTGGAGGATTGTGAAAACTCTACTTCTGCTCTTTTTTTTTACACTTACATATTCATTTTGATGATTACATATTTTGAAGTTAATATAAATATGTGGAGTATCTGTATGGCCACTTTAGAGCAGAATAGTATTATTGCATAATTTCAGTGGCCCCCATTTAATTTTCTTTCTAAGACCTCCTCGGTGCCAAATAATTGCCTACAATGACAGCATTTAACATAAAGTGGTGTTTTTATTGAGACATAATATGCATAGAGGAAATACAGCATTCATAGGTGCATAGTTCAATAAATTTTCACAAAGTAAACGTCTCCATAGAAGCAACACAATTTAGGAACTCAGCATCACCGAGACTTCAGGAACCCCTCTCCTGTCCTCTCCAAGTCACTATTTCCACATACAAAGGTAAGCATCATTCTGATTTCTAACACCCTACTTTAGTTTACTTTGTTGTTGAAATTTATCTGCATCAGGGAAGAGGGAAATCAGGAGAAAACAGACTGCTGAAATCCCACCCTGGGATGTTGTTAGTTTGGGATTCCCACCAGGAACAAGCCCACAGTTTCAGTTCCTGCTTCTTGCGTCTGTTAATGAAGAACTGATCTCAGGGACTTGCAACCAGGTTGTCCCCAAAGCACGAGACAGTCTGATTAGCATATCACATGATACCATTGTTTGCCTGATTCCCGTCATCGGACACGGCCCAGAACAGACACCTCAGTAATGCTGGGTTTGCAGAATGTTTATTGATTAAGGGTGTGGCTCTTCTACAGCCTTGTATTTTCCCATGCCTTAGGTGAGTCATGAGATGTTAACAAGAAAACAGTGATGCCTTGACTTTTGGTCTGGCCAGGTCCAGACTAAGAGGTGTTTTCTTTCATCGAGAAAAAACGTGCAGCTGAATCAGCTTCTAGTCACATGTACTTCCCCATCTCCTGCCCACCAATTATTACTCATTAGACTGCCCGGGTTAAAATAGAGAAGCAAAGTTTGATGCTGATGTAAACTTTTCATTACCCCATGACCTCATACTTCACACTTGTCCCCAAAGCCCTTCACTGGCTGCACACACACCCCCGCCCATTGAAATGCAGCCCATTGTCTCCCATTCCCTCCTAATTCTGCCTTCTGTTATGTGACAGTGGGTGGTATTGGCTTAATCAGAGGAATGCCCGGTGTGGTTTGGTGGAAAGAGGACAGCATTTGGAAGTTAAGAGGCCTGATTCTAGATCTAATTTTGAATTCCGTAGGCTAACTAGTGGAAAGTGACAGAAACTTGACTGAGCAAAACATAAACAGAAACTCCAGTAATTAATTAGTTCCTGCAAAGATCAGCTCTGGATCAGGCACAGCTGTATCAGGGTCTCCAATGATGTCATGATGAGACATCTCAGTGCCAAACCAAGAAAACTGGATTTCATTCTCTCCATCTCTTGGCACTGCTTCCCTTGGCTGTCTGCCTGTTGTGACAAGATGGCTGTCAACGATCTCAAGCTTGAATCTCATTCTCTGAGCAACCCCAATGGAGCATATAAACTTCTCTTTCCAATGTCCTGAAATGATGTCTCACTGGCTTTGATCGGCCTCCTGGGAACATAAGTCCTGGTGCTCTGATTGAAGAGGCCTAGTTCTCATGCTCATCCTGGATTTGGGAATGAAGTCAGCACCAGCCAAAATGCTAGCACCAAGAGTTGAAGGGCTGATTCCTTAAAGGGACTGAGGCAGGCTAAAGCAATGGATATCTTCCTTAGCCATGAATTAATAATGAGAGCTTGGACAAATATTTCCACCTCTGAGCCTGGTTTCTCTGTAAAATACGAGGGATGAACCCTATAACCTCTAAGGTCCCTTCTACTTTCACACTCTAGGCCAGGCTCGGTGGCTCACACCTGTAATCCCAATACTCTGAGAGGCCAAGGCGGGTGGATCGCTGGAGGACAGGAGTTCTCCAGCCTGGCCAACATGGTAAAATCCTGTCTCTATTAAAAACACAAAAATTAGCTGGACGTGGTGGTGCATGCCTGTAATTCCAGTTACCTGAGAGGCTGAGGTGTAAGAATTGCTTGAACCCGGGAGGCGGAGGTTGCGGTGAGCTGAGATGGTGCCATTGCACTCCAGCCTGGGTGACAGATCGAGACTCTGTATCAAACAAAACAAAACAAATACTTTCACACTCTATAACTCCACTTAATGTCCCTTGTAAATTATATGCTATGTTTTCACTTCTCAGAGGATAATACCCTTATCCAATTAAAATGGCAATCTGTAGTGACATAACTGTCTGTATGATAAGCTAATTGGGAGGAACAAGTTCCATGATAGACACAGGCCTTTTCTATCTACTCTGCAGGATCCCTGCCCAGGGATATCATAGGAAAACAAGCCAGAGAAGCTGGTGCCAGTGGAGAGAAATAATTGGAATCTGAAGCATCTATTCATTGGTAAATTCAATCAACAATTATTACATACTTCCTATATCTCAAGAGCTGTACTAGACTCTGGGAATGAACAATGAACCAAATAAAGTCACTGCTCAATAAGATAACAGTCTTGAGGTGGGCGCCAACAAGTAGACCACTGATAAACAATTCAGAAAGTCAAGGGCAGAGGCAGGATGATAAGGCAGCTCAGAAAAGGGGCACCTATCCCAGTGAGAGACAGGGTTAAGGCATGAGGAGATAAGGAGAGATTCAGAGAAGTCATCCCAAGAAGGAGATTCCAAACAGGGCCTGGAAGAAGAAAGAGAATAATTTGGCCTGGTGACAAAAGCAGAGGAAGAGCATCCACAAATGCACCTAATTTGGCATGATCAGGACATTGCAATTTGTTCCAAGTGACTGCAGTGTGGATTTTAAATGGGGCAATGTCAAGAAAGGAGGCCAGGCGTGACCGTGAGAGATCACAGTCCCAAACCAACATAACTGGATTTCATCCTGGAGACAGTTGGGAACCATTTAAAGATTTTTAGCAAGGGAAATAACAAAATACCATATTTCCAAAGGATCTGCTAGTCTTATGCAAGGTCAGAGAGACATAAGACCAGATGCTGCCTTCAAGAAGCCTATAATCTGACCATCTTAATAGAAGGAGAAGCATTTTATGCACAGCATCTGTCTGCTTGCTTACGTCATGTTTGTGTTGCATATAGCTGTTTATTCATACTTCACCTTATCCCACATGAAATATAAAGCTCACCCTTCAGGAAAATGCCTGCACCCAGGAGAAGGGCCTTTTAAAAGCCCATCCTATATCCCAACATGCTTCCAGGTAATCTATAAGTCTCTGCTGAAAATGCGGCCACATCTGAGTCCTAAGTTTGCACATCTGATTATAAAACAATCCAAGAGTTCTGCAGCCCCCGACATATTATAAGGATTTAACAATCTGTGAGTATTAAAGGAGTAGCCCTGGGATCCTCTGCTGGCTGCCCAAGGACCTCATCAGTCTGTCTTCTGCAGAAGGGAGAAAGTCCTATTTTTTTTTTTTTTTTGGTAGAAAATTGCTATATACAAAGGAAATCTTGAATCTCTATATACCCAGAGTTGAGGGTAGGAGATTATTCCTAATGGTATAAATCCTCAGAGCATCGTGTTTTTGGAGGAAAAACGAGGGTGCGTTTGAACACCAGGGCTGCCTTAGACAGAAGAGAAACAGGAAGTATTCATTGAGCTGTGACAATAACATCTACTGGATCAACCCAAAACCCTGACTGAGAGACTGGGTGGCTTCCAAATCTGTCATGTATCAATGAATAAATGAAAAAATATGTCTGGGTAACCCAGATGTTTGACATTCTCAGTCCCTTCCAAGTGTCGTCAATTTCTAATCACATGGGCTAACAAGGACATTTGCCAAACAGCATGCAAAATGAAGAGTAAAAAAAGAAAACTTTTACACTTGGCTTTGAAGTTTGTTCTATTCTTTTTGGGGAGGGTACCAGCTTTAACTTTCTTTTTATTTTTTTTATTGCATATTGACAAGCTATAGTAGTATATGTTGATGGGGTACAAAGTCGTGTTATGATTTTTGAATATGGTGTGGAGTGATTAAGCTAATTAACATTTCTATCACCACAAATATTTAACATTTTTGTGATGAGAACATTAGAAAGTTACTTTCTTACCAATATTGAATTGTCAGCTATATTCAGCGTGCTGTTTCGTTTCACTAAAAATTAAGTGGCAATGACAATTTCTCTTTAGAGTGTCACAATTTTCAAAGCTTGTTTACATCCATTGTTTCATTTGAGCTTCTCAGTAGCCCAGCTCTGTGGGCTGGCGAACAAATGCCCACCTTCAGATAAAAAACTAAGGCTCAGAGACACTATGCAGCTACTAAAGTGGCAGAACTAAGTCTCAAACTCAAGTCTTCTAGCTTGAATCTGTGTTTTTTTTCTGGGAGGGGCAGAAGGAGCAAAAAAGAAGAAAAAGAAGGATCATAAAAACAAAAAACAAGGCTGCAGAAAATAAAGCATGACTGCAGCACGCCGTACATGAGGATGAGAAATTAATAACAAAGAGGCCATTTTTCATATGGACTCAAAATATGAGTTGTCCCTTTCTTCTACTTATACAGAAGCTTTGCTGTTTTAAATGGCTCTTTATTCTCATTCAAAATGAGTAAATACCTTCTGACAGCCGTGCAATTAGCAGAGCCTTCAGATATTGGTTTCCTCTGTTCCTTGGCCTTGCCCTTTCTCTCAGGGCTCCACACAGGCTCTGATAGAAAGAAGTGCCAGAGTTCCTGAATTGGCCTCTAATTTAGCTGTTTTCCATCTTTGTCTGTCAGCCACTTTCCTTGGGCTTCCTCCTCACTCCTTAGCTACAGCTAAGAGCTATTGTTAGGTAGATATTTTAGAAAAGGGAGGGGTAGGAGAAAAAGGGATGGGGCAAGTGAAAAGGGAGGGCAATGAAGAGGAAGAAAATAGATCCTTGGGCAGAAACCCAAGAAATTCCTGTGTAGGAATTACAATCCCTTTAAAGAAAGGAGACGGGTAGGGCATAAAACAAATTACCAATGATACTACCACCACTGATTCATTGATTGATTCATTCATTTTACAACTATCTGCTGACATCCTCCTGGTGCCAGGGACTATGATAGACTGAGAATATACACAATTGGCAAAAAGTGATACAATTCCTCCCTTTATTGGGGGTACCGTGGCACACATTGGGCACCTAGGAAGACGATTCTGAGACAGAGATTAGAATGCATAACTTGCATTAGGGAATTAAGATTAACACCATGGAAAGAAGTGAAGATAGCAGGATTGAGCAGGGGACAATGTCAAACTATGAAACAGGACCAAAAGAAGCCTGGGCCAGCCTCACAAGGGGTTGTAAAGACAGGATGACCTTTCAGTGTTGTCTGCAGTGCAGAGGAGGAAGACAGGCATGAAATAATCACAGAAAAAAAAAGTACAATGGCACTGTGATTGGTGCTACAAAGGACAGGTGCATGATACCGTGGAAAGGTACCATGGGGGAATCAACCTAGGCTGGAGGAGAGGTTGGATTTCAGGCAGGGGGAGTAATCATGGAAAGGTTCTGGGTTGGGAAGGAGTGTGAAGGGAAACGGACAGATCGGAGAACTTTTTTTTTAGTGCAAAATGGGCAGGTCTCATGTTTAGCAGTTTAGATAACATCCTCTTATTTTGCTTCATAACCCCATGAAGTAGGTGTGGCTCACAGGGTCGTTCTAGCATCTCCTGGAATCAAAGAACAACATTCCCTGGAGATATGTGGAAAAGCTCCAACCCCAGAAATGACAAATTCTGACTGAGCATTGAGTCAAAGGTACAGTCAGCTGATGGAGGCTGATCAAACAAAAATAAGCAGTTCTCTGAGCAGAGGGAGGAGTTGTAAAGAAAGCAGAGAAGCAACCCAACGGAGGCCTCCTTTGTGATAGAGGAAAAGAAAAATCAATATAAATTGAATATCAAAGGAAGTCTTTTCAAATTTACACATAATAGTACTGATTATCGAAACAGAATACAATAAAATATTAGACTTGGTTTATTTCTACATTCATTGAGCAATTCTGCATTTTGGGGACTGCAGAAATTGGATAAATTGTTCTGAAACAAAGAAACAGAATAAAATATGACTCTTGTGGCAGCCAATAATTACATTGTAATAAAAGAGAATTTTATAAAATATGTTTTTGGTATGCAATTAGGTGCTCTGGTTCTATAGCTGACGGTGTGAAATTTGTTGAAATAATGCAGTCTGCAAAGCAAACATCACTTCTTAGCCAGGTGCGGTGGCTCATCCCTGTAATTACAGCACTTTGGGAGACTGAGGGAGGTGGATCGCTTGCGGTCAGGAGTTAGAGACCAGCCTGGCCAACATAATAAGACCCCATCTCTACAAAAATACGAAAATTAGCTGGGCGTGGTGGTACATACCTGCAATCCCAGCTACTCAGGAGGCTAAGGCAGGAGAATCACTTGAACCCAGGAGGCGGAGGTTGCAGTGAGCTGAGATCATACCACTCACTCTAGCCTGGGTGACAAAGTGAGACTCCATCTCCCGACTCAAAAAGAAAAAAAAAATTACTTCTTGACAGTTCCTAATTAGAAAAGGTAAATTTAAGCAAAATTTGCTCAGCAGATGTCCCCACTTGCATCTCTATGTGTCCACTGCAGATCTGTGGTAATAACTGTCTAAAAGTTCATCTCCTGACCAGTCTAGGCCAGGAGACTAGGGGGATTAGGGGAGACTAGGGCGCCTCTTTGAAGATAATTCATCTTAAACAAAGGGTATTGAGCCCTGAAGCATATAGTTTAAGAGAGAGGATTGAGAAAACCTGTTCTGGTGTCAGACTCAGGTTTGAGTCATTTCCTAGCTACGTAACTTCAAGCAAATAACTAAACCCCTCCTAAGCCCTAGATTTCTTATCTATAAAATGAGCATGAAAACACTAGCCTCCTAGGGATGTAAGAAACCCTGTGGAGTTCTAAAAATTGAACAATTCTCAACTTTTAGAAACAAAACACCAAGTATGGGCATTAGTATGATATTGTGAAAGCGTGTCTTAGTCCATTCCTATTACTATTAAAAAAACACACACACACCTTAGACTGGGTCATTTAGAAACAATGAAAATTCTTTGCTCATCGTTTCAGAGGCTGAGAAGTCCAAGATTAAGGCTCTAGGAGAGTCAGTGTCTGATGAGGGTCCATTCTCTGTCTCAAAGATGGCACCTTATGGCCATGTTCTCACATGGTAGGAAGGCAAAAAAAGGGATGAGCTCTGTCTTCACGTGGCAAAAGAGTTGGCAGGGGCAAAATGGGACTAGGGCACTCCCTTCTACCTCTTCCACAAGAGTACTGATCCCATTCATGAAGTGGCGTGCTCATGACTCCATCACTTTCCAAAAGGCCCCACTTCTTCATATTATCACATTGGGTATTAGGTTTCAACATCTGGATTTTGGAGGGACACATGCATTCAAGTTATAGCACAATGTTACTTAAACTGTGGTCTCACACAGCCCTGCAGCACTTGGGAGCTTTGTTAGAAACACAAATTCCCAGGCTCCACTCCAGATCAGACCTGATGAATCAGAATCTCTAAAGGTGGGGGTCCAGGAAGTTGTATTTGAACAAATCCTCCAGGCAGAGTGACCAACTATCTAGGTTAGCCCAGGACGGTATCCTGGGATGAGGGGCTTTTAGTGCTAAAACTGGAAAGTCCAGGGCAATCTGAGATGAGTTGGTTGCTCTAACTCCGCATGATTCTTGTGTGTGCTAAAGTCTGAGAACCACTGCTGTAATATATGCATGAATATTTTTAAATTAATATAATTTTGTGGGTGCCATAGTTTGAATGTGTTCCCTGAAGTTCATGTGTTGGAAACTTAATCCCCAATGCAACTGTGTTGGGAGGTGGGACCTGTAAGAGGTGATTAGGTAACGAGGGCTCTGCTCTCTTGAATGAATCAATGTCATTATCATGTCAATAGGCTTCTTATAAAAGCAAGTTCAGCCCCTTCTTGCTTGCTTGCTCTCTCTTGCCCTTCCACCTTCCACCATGGGATGATACAGCAAGAAAGCCCTCACCAGACACCAGCACCTTGATATTGGACTTTCCAGCCTCCTAAACTGAGAAATAAATTTCTTTTCTTTATAAATTACCCTAGTTTGTGATATTCTGTTATAGCAACACAAAACAGACTAAAACAGTGGGCAACATGTTTGAAGATTCCACTGGAGATTTCCACAGATCCCTACAGAACAGTCATAAATTACTGCTTTCAAGTAAACCAATATTTATTGAGCATTCTTTACAGGTCAAGTGTTTCAATAGATGCTATTTTATCTTTGATCTTATTTATTCCCCTAATTATAAATTATTATAAGTAAATAATAAGGTAATAAATTAAGATAAATAATTATTAAGGTAATAAGTAACTCAATGTAATTAATTTATTATTAAGATAATAAATAATAAATTAATAAATAAAATACCTTTACCTAAATAAACAAATCTTAGTCTTTATTTATTTATTTTCATTATTCTTATTATTTTTTGAGATGGATTTCACACTTGTTGCCCAGGCTGGAGTGCAATGGCATGACCTCAGCTCACTGCAACCTCCACCTCCTGAGTTCAAGCGATTCTCCTGCCTCAGCCTCCCGAGTAGCTGGGATTATAGGCATGCACCACCATGCCCGGCTAATTTTGTACTTTTAGTAGAGTTGTGGTTTCTCCATGTTGGTCAGGCCAGTCTCGAACTCCTGACCTCAGGTGATCCATCTGCCTTGGCCTCCCAAAGTACTGGGATTACAGACGTGAGCCACCACACCAGGCCTATTTATTTTTAAATAGAGACAGGGTGTCACCGTGTTGCCCAGGCTGGTCTTGAACTCCTGAGCTCAAGTAATTTGCCCGCCTCAGCCTCCCAAAGTACTGGAATTACAGGCATGAGCCACCATGCTCGGCCTCTTAAAGTGTTTATTAAGGTAAATACTTACCTCTAGAAAGTAGGTATTTTTATTCTGATCTAGAAAATTGAAATTTAGAGAAGTTAGTGACCTGCTTAAAGGATCACCAATTAAGCTGTGTATTTTGGGGTTCAGGGGTGTAACTTTCCAGAGCCTGTGCTGGTCCCATTAAACCAATGTCGCACCAAGTGGGATGCATCCCATCAGGGAATGGGAGATGATTTAATGTGATATAGGAGGTGATTTTTAGAAGGTAGAAGGCATCACATTGCGAGAAATACCAAAAATTGCTAATACTTACATAGTTCTACTTTGCAGTGCTTCATGTATATGAAGTATGAATGTCATCCTCAGTTTTATAGGTGAGGAAATGGAGGCACTAAGCTCACACAGTTAGTAAGTGATGTCATCCTGAAATTAGAACCTAGATGAGCCATGACTCATCTAGCATGAAGAACAGGCTTCTCAGAGGTCCAGAACAGTGCTCTGTAGAACCACATTAGAGCCAGGGGCAAAAGAAAAATGTGACCTCCTAATATATGTTCATCAAAATATCCTTCTGTATTTTCAGACAAGTGAGAAAAATTAATATAACCTTAACATTGCCAAGCATGGTGGTTCATGCCTGTAACCCCAACAGTTTGGGAGGCCAAGATGGGAGAATCACTTGAGGACAGGAGTTTGAGACCAGCCTGGCCAATATAACAAGACCCTATCACTACCCCCCCTCCAAAAAAGGCCACCAGGTGGCACATGCCTGTAGTCCCAGCTACTCAGGAGGTTGAGGCAGGAGGATCACTTGAGGCTAGGAGTTCAAGGCTGCAGTGAGTTATGATTGCACCACTGCATTCCAGCCTAGGCGATAAAGTGATACTGTCTCAAAAACAAAAAACAAAAAACAAAAAATGCTTTATAGTCAAAAGCCATAACTACTAAAACCAAAATTTAGTTGACAGACTCTAATAATTTTCTTCAATAAAGTTGAGAATAAAATTTTTTAGAAGCCATAACTATAAGAAAGCCTCACATCATCCAATCTGTTCTCAAAATTGTCAATCCTCATAAATCCACATAGTGAGGGGTCTTCCATGGGGCCAGGAACCTCAGGCTGATTGGAAATGACTGTTCCCATCACACAAAGATGCAGAATGGTAAAACAAACAAATGACAGCCTATTTTTATTTAAAATGTTGATATTTGTTTGTCATAAAGTTTTAACTATTACATTAAAATAATATTGACTTTGATTACAAAGGGTTTGGCATCCCTGCGAATTTTGTCTGGCACCCCTGTGAATTTTGCTGCCAGGAGTGAATGCCTCATTTGCTTCACCCTAATCCTTACCCCAGTACTGCACCATGCAGAGACTTCAATTTTAACATTTCCAAAGACAGAGGGCTTCAGCAGGTATGCTGGTGTTCCTCTTCCTGGGGAGTATCCTTTTGCTCTGGCATGACCTTGAAAAATGTCGAATGTGAACTCTCAGGAACCAGGTTTCCCTTTGCAAGTTTTATTTTCACCACATGCCATCTCTTGGAAATTGCACTCTGGGTGGAAAAAGGTGGTCACTCCCTTAGCAAATTGCTTTTCGTGGAAGATGCCGGCGGTTGAATGATGTAGAAAAGCAACAGCTGGTTTCAATGCTACTTTTTTCTTCTGAAAATAAAAATCATTCCTAGAAAATCTACCATCTTTTATTTAATATGTAGGAGACAGTCTATGGTCTCAACATAGGGCTCAGAAAAAGATGTTATAGAAAAAAAACACATATTTTATTAAAGGATTTCCTTATTAAAAAGATTTTGGGAGCACATATTCTAGCCTAACCATTAGCCAGGTATAACCTGAATCAAATTATAGAATGACGTTTCCCCGGTCTAGGCTCCCCGTTCTGATTAGGCAACACATAAATGTACTACCCATTGCTAAATAAGTGTCACAGAATTTTTTGAACAAAATTAAACAAGCTGGTCATGGTGGCTCATGCCTGTAATCTCAGCACTTTGGGAGGCCAAGGCGTGTGGATCACTTGAGGCCAGGAGTTCGAGACCAGCCTGACCAACATGGCAAAAACCCATATCTACTAAAAATACAAAAATTAGCCAGGCGTGGTGGAGGGCGCCCCAGCTGCTTAGGAGGCTGAGGCAGGAGGATCACCGGAACCTGGGAGGCAGAGGTTACAGTGAGCCAAGATTGCACCACTGCACTGCAGCCTGGGTGACAGAGCAAGACCCTGTCTCAAAAACAAAAACAAACAAAAATAATTAAATGTGTGCTGTTTTCAACTCTATAGGACACACCACAAAATTATTGCTGGATAATTGTTTTAACAGGTGTGATGAAATCAAGCAAACACTGATGAAGTGTGGCAATCCCAAGGAGGCCGAGAACTCCCAGCCCTGGTCCTAGTATTAGAGCTTCTCGGCAAACTAAATGCAAAAGCAAAAAGGAACAAAAATAAAGCCACACCTCAGCAGTTCCACAAAGTACTAACTGTGTGACCTGCAGCATCCAACCTAGTCTTCTTCTCATGTGTCAAATGGGGTAACTTGGGCTTGATCCCTAGTGTCAGAAGGATTAACAGAAGCTATGCACTCTGGCACTTGTAGTGGCCCTCAATATCCATCTCTTCTCCTGCAGGAATAGAAACCCCAATTTTTATGGCTGCCATCCATGGCTGTGCAGAACAAAGAGTAAATTTCCCAGATTTCCTTGCAGCCAGATGCACTCACATGATTAAATTCAGCCAATGAAATTTAAGCAACAACTAGATGTTGTAGTGGAGAGTCAAGAGCCATTTGGGGTCATGAGTATAAGGGCAATACTCTAGGAAGAGCAGAGTGACAAGATAGGAGGAGCTTGGATCCTTGACCCATGGGGAACCATCATGTCAGTTGTGGACTACATATGTCCAGACTGTTACATGAGTGAGAAATAAAATTCTATCTTGCTTAAGCTGCTGTTACTTTGGGTCTCTGTTCAGGCAGGTGAAACTATATCCTATCTAATATCTCAGGTAAAGTACTTGGCAAGTGACAGACACATTATAAAGCACTCCATCAATATCATCTATGATGATGATGGTGGGGGTTATGAAATCTGTCTCCACTGCCCCTAAGAAGAGTGTCAGACAGAATAAAATTAGGAGGGACACAATTTGAAGTACATTTCCTTCCCCCTCCCATTCTTTTGCATTTGCTTTTTCCCCATTACCCGATTCAAGTAATATTCATACTATAGATATGTATTCAGGAGCCATCCACCTGTGGTCATTTCATGTAATTCCTTTTTATTAATTACACATGTGCCTGAGTTGGCAGAGGAAGTGAATTTCTAAGGGACCAGTTTTTGTTTGAAGAGTCAAACTGTCTTACCATATGCTTTACCCTGAAAATCTCCAAGGATCAACAACTGTTAACAATTTCCATATTCGGTTCAGATGATTTTTTTTTTAAATAAGTCTTCACAGATATGGTTGAAGTCCCTGGCCTCTTCCAACCAATTTCCAATGGAAAGGACAGGTAATGGCCCTTCAGAAGTGGGTTAAGTATTCTCTCCATTGTGTATTCATGTCTTAAGAAGTATAAGTAACCATAAGCAAAACATAGTAGAGTTTGGGGTACACATGTTGGTTATATAGTGTATGTAACACTTGGCAACTTGCTTGTTAAAGAGAGTGATAAAGACAAGCCACAACAATTATCCTTGTTAAATGTGGGCGGTGGCGGCATTGGTAACTACTTTGCTCTGTGCTTTTTGTATATTTGTAATATATTATAAACACAATTTTAAATTAAAGGTGAGAACATTAAAAGTACTGAGAGCTGCTTTGACATATTACCAAGACTGCTGGGGCTGGAGCGGGGAGTGGGCATGGCTACTTAGTACCTAAAAATTTTACCCTATACATGTGAGCAATCAACTTAAAAAAAAAATCTAGACTGGCACAGGGGCTGACACCTGTAATCCCAGGACTTTGGAGGGCCAAGGCAGGAGGATCACTTGAAACCAAGAGTTTGAGACCAGCCTGGGCAACATAGTGGGACACTGTCTCTACAAAAACTAAAAAATATATTAGCCAGGCATGGTGCTGTGCACCTGTATCCCAGCTACTCTGGGGGCTGAGGTGGGAGGAACGCTAGAGCCACAGTGAGCTGTGATTGCGCCACTACACTCCAGCCTGTGTGACAAAATGACACCCTGTCTCAAAAAAAAAAAAAAAGAAAAAGAAAAAACACAACATGCAAAAATTCTGGACTTGCTCATATGTTAATAGGTGACTAAACACTTTACAAATGTAAGTCTAACTTTCTAAAACACCCACTACAATTTTTTTCTTAAAACACTGAGTTTAGGTATGTTTGGTAGGCATAACTGTGCCTATAAAATCATATGTTGGCCAGGCACAGTGGCTTATGCCTGTAATCCCAGCACTTTGGAAGGTTGAGATGGGCAGATCATGAGGTCAGGAGATCAAGACCAGCCTGGCCAACATGGTGAAACCTCGTCTCTACTAAAAATGCAAAAATTAGCCAGGCATGGTGGCAGGCGCCTGTAATCCCAGCTACTCGGGAGGCTGAGGCAGGAGAATTGCTTGAACCTGGGAGGCAGAGGTTGCAGTGAGCCAAGATCATGCCACTGCACTGCAGCCTAGGGACACAGTGAGACTGTGTCTGAAAAACAAAAAAATCATATGTCTGACAAAACTACATTTTTATTGTAGCTTTTGTAGTTAATTTTAACAATAAAACTCTTTCAAGCATAAAAATATTAGATAGGGATAAAATGAATCATTTCTGCTTGGTCTGGGAATTAAAAATGCAGATTATTGGGGTGTTAATTTTTTTAAATAGGCATTGCCCAATATTTCATTTATGTATGGCTTATTTATGTAAGGATGGGATCTACTTTTCACATTCTTTCCACACCATTAGAGGATTAACAGTGAGAAAAACTCTTTTTTTTTGAGAATCTATGAGTGCAGAAGAATAGGAGCAAACAATATTTCAAAGCTTTTTTACACTGGTATACTCAATGAGAACTCACCAGAAAGAGGCCAGCACTGCAAGGTTTTCCCTCCGAGAGCCGTCAAATTACAAACAAGCATGTTGCCTCCATGTTGGTGTTCCGTGTACTTTTATTTGGCAACCAAACTATCATTTGTTGTTTTCTATGTGCCATTGACACGAAGTCATAGATTTAAGTCAGAAATTTTCCAGGTGCAGCTACTTTGATAATGCGTGCCAATCATCTCAGTAAACACAAGATCCTGAACTTGATTTTTCTGCTAAAGCAATCAGCCCAACAAGCAGGTGGCCACATTTCTGGTTCCGCCCTGGAGCCTGCTCATACTCTGATGGTTTTATTGGCCATTTTCAGATTACATTCCTCACAACTGCTGCATGCCCTTTAAATTGTCAAGCATTACCCCAAATAATACTGCACTGGAAAAATATCTTGGGTTTTTCTGTAAAAAGGGAACATGATGAGAAGAACAAGGTAACTTGTAAATCCAATGGCTTTTTAAAAAAATAATAAAACAATCAGAAAGGTAATAATCTCTTGATTATTTAACTTGATTGAATTCAGTTTACCAACGAAAGTGCTTTGAGGAAACCGGACCAGATTCGTGTAATAAACATCCCACCATGGATGCCGTTACGGGATGTGGAAAGGTGGGAAAGAGAAGTGGTCAAAACCACAGACTGTAGCATTAGGCTGTACGAACTAGAACTTGGGCCTAGGCTCTGCTTCTGAAGGGCCGTTTGACTTGAGGCAGGTGGCCTAAACTTTTTGAGTCTTCGTTTTCCCATCTGAAAAATAGGGATAATAACAATGACTATCCAGTGTGAGGATTAAACAAAACAATGCATATAGCACAATGCATTGCACACAGGAACCCCAGGTAAATGTCAGTGTATTTTTTTGTATTATTGTTGTTAAGACTGTTGTTGCCACGGGATAATCTGTTAAGCTAAAGGCTGCTGAGACTTAAAGGTCTGGATTTCGAGCTATTTTTTGCAAGCAATTAACTACTAAAAATAGGAGGCAGTGTTTACTCTCCTAGCTTCGGGGAACAGCTAAGACTTGGTCTCTGACCAAGTAGGTTCGGGGGTGGACTAAAGAGTCTGGTAACTGCCTCTTAGTTGAGCCCACATCTTGAATGGACCTCACTTAGGGAGGTTTGGATAACCCAATAAAGCAGGCCCAGCAGCGCTCTGCAGGCGAGGCCCTCTGTCAGGCTTTCCGAGAATAGGCCTTTGACCTTTCCTAATTCACCTAGAAAACTACAAAGATGGAAAGGACCCAGATGACAACCTGACTGTGAGTTGTATGAGTTCACTGACTTCTGTGTTTTTCCTGTCACCACCCTCTTCCTCTCGCAGTTTCAAGGTGAGCATCTTAATGGATTACAGAATGCAGGGCTCTGAGGCAGAAAAGAGCCCCCTTCTGTCTTGGGAGCTGAGCAGTGAAGGGGAGTTCTGTTACCAACCACCCTGTGAACTGCCCTCACCATAATCCTAAATGGTGAGGACTACCCAAACTTGAACCACTCCTGGTCTGAAGGACCTGTTGAAAAGGAGAGACTCAACCCTGAAATAATATCTCCCAAAGTCTCTTGCAGACCTGTCACATACCTTTGAATCTTAATTAGAAACTGGATCCATTTCCTGGAGTAGGTTATTCATTCACAGGAAGCGTGTTCACGTGTTCTCACGCCGATACGTTGTACAGCTCACATGACTTTGTACATACACATGCATACATATGTGTGGTGTGCATGTGTATGTATATGCTACAAATACTGAGGACTGGCCAGTGAAAGTGGCTCATGCCTGTAATCCCAGTACTTTGAAAGGCCAAAGCAGGAGGATTGTCTGACCTCAAGAGTTCAAGAACAGCCTGAGTAACATGGTGAGACCTCATCTCTATTAAAAATAAAAATTAAGGCTGGGCGTGGTGGCTCACGTCTGTAATTCCAGCACTTTGGGAGGTTGAGGCGGGTGATCACCAAGGTCAGGAGTTTGAGACCAGCCTGGCCAACATGGTGAAACCCTGTCTCTGCTAACAATACAAAAATTAGCCAGGCATGCATCCCAGCTACTCAGGAAGCTGAGACAGGAGAATCGCTTGAACCCAGGAGATGGAGATTGCAGCGAGCCAAGATTGCGCCATTGCACTCCAGCCTGGGAGGCAGAGCAAGGCTCCGTCTCAAAAAATAAAAAAATTAAAATTAAAACAACAGTTATTCAGGCGGAGTGGCACATGCCTGTAGTCTAAGATAGGCCGAGGCAGAAGGATTGCTTGAGCCCTGGAGATGGAGGCTGCAGTGAGCTGTGATTGTGCCACTGCACTCCAGCCTGGCCAACAAGGCAAGCCTTTGTATTAAAAACAAACGAATGAATACTGAGGATTGAGAAAAGTTTCTTTTTCTTGTTTTTTTCTTGGCCCACTCCTTGGAATCTGTAACATGCCTAGTATGTGCTTGAGTCTATAGTCACAGACTGTCAGTAACTATACATGCTGATGGTCATCAGCAAATGATAAAAGATGTTGAATCGCTTAACAATTTTTACTTTTGCTATGCATTTTAAAAATCTTAATCAAAACTTATGTGAAAATTTTCTAGAAAATTCAACAGAGATAGGAATAGGAGGCAGGAATTTTAAAAAGACAGTTATATAATGCATCAAGCTATTGTACAATGTACCAAGAATGAATGCCCATGCTTAATTTTTACCCATACATAGATACAAAAGTACTGAATAGAACCATATGTCCTAGAGTTTGAAACAGAGACTTAAAGAGATTATCTAAATGCTGGTTCTTTGGGAAAACTAATAGCTACTTATAGGCAATATGAACATCTACATTAAAAAAATTCAGCTTGGCCGGGTGCGGTGGCTCACACCTGTAATCCCAGTATTTTGGGAGGCCAAGGTGGGCGCATCACCCTGAGGTCAAGAGTTTGAGACCAGCCTGACCAACATGGTGAAATCCCATCTCTACTAAAAATTACAAAAATTAGCTGGATGTGGTTGTGTGCACCTATAATCCCAGCTACTCAGGAGGCTGAGGCAGGAGAACTGCTTGAACCCAGGAGGTGGAGGTTGCAGTGAGCCCAGATCATGCCACTGCACTCCAGCCTGGGTGACAGAGCAAGACTTCAGAAAAAAAAAAAAAAAAAAAAAAAATCCAGACTTGGGCCAAGCGTGGTGGCTGCCTGTAATCTCAGCATTTTGGGAGGCCGAGGTGGGTGGATCACTTGAGTTCAGGAGTTTGAGACCAGCCTGGTGAACATGGTGAAACCCTGTCTCTACTAAAAATACAAAAATTCACCGGGCATGGTGGCAGGTGCCTGTAATCCCAGCTACTCATGAGGCTAAGGCTGGAGAATCACTTGAACCCAGGAGGCGGAGGTTGCAGTGTGCTGAGATCACACCACTGCACTCCAGCTTGGATGACAGAGTGAGACTCAATCTCAAAGAAATAATTAATTAAAAAAATAAAGAAATAAATACTTTTTAAAAATCCAGTTTCTTCAGACACACTATTAGAATTAGTAAGAATTCAGAAAGGTTCCTGGATACAAATGAACATCCAAAAATCAATAGTGATCCCATATACCAGCTACCAGCACAAAACTAATAGAAGTTATATTAAAAGAGAGAGAGAGAGAGAGAAGGAGATTCCAGCCAGGCAAGGTGGCTCACACCCATAATTCCAACCACTTTGGGAGGTCAAGACAGGAGAATAACTAGAGCCTAAGAGCTCAAGGCCAGTTTGGGCAATTTAGCAAAACCCTGTCTCTACAAAAAATTTTTTAAATTAGTCAGGTGTGGTAATGCACAACTGTAGTCCCAGCTACTTAGGAGGCCAAAGCAAAAGGACCCCTTGAGCCCAGGAGGTTAAGTCTTCAGTAAGCCATGATCATGTCATTGTACTCCAGCCTGGATGACAGAGCAAGACCTCGTCTCTTAAAAAAAAAAAAAAAAAAAAGAAAGAAAATAATAAATAATAAAAATTTAAAAAGATTCCATTAACAATAGTAAAAAAATTCACGTAACTTATAAACAGATTTAACAAAGAAACACAAGATCATTATGAAGTGAAGCTTGATTGAGGCACATAAAAAGTCTCAATAAATGAAAGGATATTCATGGTCGTGTACGGGATGGAAAAGCTCAAAGATGGCAGTTGTTTTCAGATTAATCTATAAATTCATTGCAATTACAATTAAAATCTATACATTTTCCCCTCATAGCATTTGACAAGCTGATCCGTAAGTTAATATCAGAGAGTAAAGGACCAAAAATGGCCAAGATAACAGAAAAATAAAGAAAAACCACTCACCACTAGATAGCAAGGTTATTACAAAGCTATAGTAATTACAAAAGAATGGCATTGGTGTGGAGACAAATAGGAGAGCAGAATAGTGAGCTCATAAACAGACCCATGCTTATGAAAAACTTGATATGTTACAAAGATTACATTAAAAATCAGTAGGGAAAGGAAAAGACTATTCAATAAATGGTCCATTTCCATAAAGAAAAAAAATTTTTTTAGTCTATACCTTTATGTCATTCATGAAGTTGTTTTCCAGGTGAATTCAACAACTAAAGTGAAAAGCACAGTTTGAATATATCTATGACCGCAGGGTAGGAAAACAAAACATAAAGAATAAGATCAGTAAATCTGACTACAGTGAATTTTAAATGTAAAGCATTACTCTAAACAGTGAAAAGACAAGCTAAAAATTGGGAAAAAAAAATTTCAATGTGTGTCTTAGTCTCATTTTGTGTTGCTATAACACAATACCTAAGGCAGGGTAACATATGAAGAATTTTATTTCTCACAGTTCTAGAGGCTGGGAAATCCAATATCTAGGTGCCATCATCTGGCAAGGACCTTCTTGCTGCATCATCTTATGGTAGAAGGCAAAAGAGCAAGAGAGCGTGCATGTGCAAGACAGCAAGAGAAAGCCAAACTTGCTTTTACAGCTTTTACAACAAACCCACTCTTGAAATAATAAACTCACTCTCATGATAACTACATTAGTCCATTTAACAGGGCAGAGCCCTCATGACTTAATTACCTATTAAAGGTCCCACCTCTCCTCAAGACTGTTGCACTGAGGATTAACTCTGGGGGACACATTCAAACCACAGCAGTGCATAAAAGCCAACAAAGGTTTTTTCAGTGTGTATCTCAATGCATAAAATCCAACAAAGGATTATTTATCTGGAATATGTAAAGAAGTCCTATAAACCAATAAGAAAAACAGCCTGGGCACAGCGGCTCATTCCTGTAATCCCAGCACTTTAGGAGTCCAAAGTGGGAGGATCACTTGAGGCTAGAAATTCAAGACCAGCCTAGGCAACATAGCAAGACCACATCTATAGAAATAAAAATTAAACACTAGCCATGAATGGTGGTGCATGCCTGTAGTTCCGGCTACTTGGGAGGCTGAGGCAGGAAGTTTGCTTGAGCCTGAGTTCAAAGTTACGGTGAACAATCCACCCTGGGCCACAAAGTGAGATCCTGTCTCAAAAAAAAAAAAAGACAAACAGCACAACGGAAAACTGGACATAGGATAGGAATAAGGAATTAGCACAGGAATTTACATCTAAAGGGCCAAAAAACATAGTTACTAGTAGTAAGCAGGAAATACAAATTATAAAAATGGCATATGATTTTAAATTCATCAGATTAGCAGTGGTTAAAAGCTTAACACCAACTGTGGAAGATGTGAAGAAATGGAAATTCTCATATGTAGCTCGGGACTAGGGACAATAATTGGTACAACCTCTTTGGAGAGCAATTTTGATCTGACAAAGTTGACAATGAGCATATCAAAAAGACTCAGCAATTCTATTGCTAGATATACACTCCAGAGAAACTCTTGTATCCTATCCACAAACTCCAATATATAAGCATGCTTCGGCCAAATTGTGTATAGGAGTAAAAAGTTAAATATTTCTTTAACATCTATTAATAAGTAAATTAATAAAGAAAATTTGGTATACTGTATTCCTAGATTGGAATATACACAGCAATGAAAATGAGTTAACTTTATCTAAAAGTATCAGCATAGGTAAATTTTGAAACACAAGGTTGAATCCTAAAGGCAAATTGCAGAAAAACTGATCCCAAGCCTTTCCATCTTAATAGAAGGCATCACCATCCCTCTGGTTGAGTTCTTCCCTGGAAAATGGAAACAGCGTCCTAACTCTTCCCAACTGAATGCCTTTTATGCCATCCCCTTCATGATAACTATGTCACATCCCTGCTTACACCTTTCAGTGCCTTCCCACTGCAGCCTTACTGAAACCTAAACTCCTCAGTGCCACCTCCTTGGCTCTTCCTAATCTCCCCCTCTCCTCCCACCTTCATCTTCTGCCCCTCTGAGCTCACCTCCTACTCCCTCCTTGGTGTCTACGCTGTTCCAGCCACATTATGCTTGTTGCCCTTTCTCGTACAAACCAAACTCATTCCTATGTTAGGGCGTCAGCACTTGCTCTTCCTTCTCATCATTCAGGTTTTGATCTAAAACACAGTATCATCAGCAATGTCTTTCCTCAGTGCCCTGCCAATCCCCTCACTTCCCCACCTCCCCTTCCAGTCTGAACCACTCTATCCTATATTATGATTTTCACAGAGTTACAGATACCTGCAATTATCTCGTGTATTAATATTTACATATTTAGAACAAAGGATTTGCCTTGTTCACTACCATATTCCTGAGGTCTAGCACACAGTAGGCATGCAATAGGTATTTGATGACTTATGTAAATTTTTAAAATCTACAAAGCTAAACTACGTAGTGTTTACAGACACCTAGTTATGCAATAAAAGAGAAAAAACATGGACAGGAAGGATATACAATAACTTTTGGGTAGAGTTTATCTCTAGGGAGGGAAGAAGTTCAGTAGGGTCAAAGAGTAGGACAAAGACACCTTAAAATAAATTAGCAAAGGAAATATGACATTATTTATTACATCTGGCCATCTGTTACGGCTGAGTGGTGATTACATAAGTATTGCTACAGTATTCCCTGGACTTTTCTGATTGGGCTATTTCATAATAAAAATATATATATTTTTTGAAAGAGAGGTTTGAGTTCAGGCATGGTGGCTCACGTCTGTAATCTCAGCGCTTTGGGAGTCCAAAGTGGGTGGATTGCTTGAGGTCAGGAGTTCAAGACCAGCCTGGCCAACATGGCAAAACCCCATCTCTACTAAAAATACTAATAATAGCTGGGCGTGGTGGCACACACCTGTAGTCCAAGCTACTCAGGAGGCTGAGGCAGGAGAATTGCTTGAACCTGGGAGAAGAAGGTTTTGCAGAGAGCTGAGATCACGCCTGGGCAACAAAGCAAGACTCTGTCTCAAAAAAAAAAGAGGGATTTAAAATGATAAAATTATTATTTTATTATTGATATAATCTGAATTTCAATAATATAAAATAGCAATAGAGAACAAATCAGCAGCTGCAAAGGGAGAGGGAGGTGGGGGTGACTATAAATGGTAGCACAAGGGAGACCTTTGTGGTGTGAGTTCTACGTCCTGATTTCAGTGGTGGTTACACTAATCTACAGGAAATCAACTGGCACAGAACTACACAAAACACTTTATACCAAGATCCGTTTTCTCACTTACTTCTGCTATAGTTACAAAAGATGTAACCAACCTCTGAGGGGAAACTGGGTGTCAGGTACACAGGTCTTCTCTGTACTGTCTCCACAACTTCCTTTGGGATCTATAATTGTTTTGAAATGTTAAAAAATGTGTTCTTTTAAAGGAGAGATATAGTCCACATGAAATAATATTTCTATTTTACAGATGAGACAAGTGAGGCCCCCAAAAAGAAAGGCAATTTTTATTAGGTGGTGGAGGGTGCAGGGCAGAAAGGCCTGCAGAGCCTGCAGAACCTGCAGCTTTGTGTTGTTGTATGTTTGTTTGTTTGTTTGAGACAGGGTCTTGCTCTGTCTCCCAGGCTGGAGTGCAGTGGTATAATCTCAGCTCACTGCAACCTCCGGCTCCCAGGTTCAAGCAATTCTCATGCCTCAGCCTCCCAAGTAGCTGGAATTACAGGCATACACCAACACGCCCGGCTAATTTTTGTATTTTTAGTAGAGACGGGGTTTTGCCATATTGGCCAGCCTGGTCTCGAACTCCTGGCCTTATGTGATCTGCCCACCTTGGCCTCCCAAAGTGCTGGGATTATAGGCATGAGTCACCATGCCCAGCCTCTGCACTTTTCTTTGAACATTCAAGTAATCAAATGCCTGGGCCTGCATCCTTGCTAGTCTTATCTTAGGAATCTGATATAACAATGACTTCTCAGTTAGTACCTCAGGCTGCATGGCATAGCTTAAGATCCCAAATATTAAATATTAAATCAGGTATTAAAATCATATAACTGGGTTCAAATCCCAGCTCTGCCACTTAGTAAAGGGATGGAGTTCTACTTCAACCTCCTTTGAGCCTCAGTTTTTCATCTACAAAATGTAAAGAGACCATGTGGTTCCATTCCAAGTATGGTGTTATGGGGATTAAGCCAAATAGTGTGTGTAAAGTGCATGGCATAAAATTTGGCAAGAGGAAGCACTCAATAAAAGTCAAGAAACACAGTCTAATACCTGTGAAATAAATCCAAATATGTCTATTATTGGTCCCAGAGACTCCTGCAAACAGTACTGTCCAACCATGTAACAACCAAGTTTCCGTGCTGGGTGAAATGTGAAAGTTCTGAGAAGTATTAAATTGTGAGTAAGTAGAGACAGGGACAAACACAGGGGTGAGGCAGATTCAATAAAATTACCACAACTGTTTATGCCCTCTATTTGCTACTGGAAAGTAGCTGGAAGAATCACATCCCTACTAAAAAAATTAATTAAAAAAAAAGATAAGAAAGAAAAGTAAAATAAAATAAAATTGCTCATTTTGTTAATGTGACTCTGTAGACTGCAATAAGGGATAATCACAAATTAAATGCCCCCCGAAAAATGTAGACTCTATTAGCTTAACCAAACACAAAGTCAAAAATAGCTATATAACTTGAAGCTCTCAAAGACTAAAAGAAGACTATAGATGGTGGTTGTTTCAAGTTAAAAAGAAAAAGGAGAGCACTTCTTTCCTTTGGGTCGTGAACCAACTGAATTTAACACGAGTGAAACCAGATTTAATCTGTGAGAGGAGAGGGAGCAGGCTCTACTTTCAGTTGGCCAAAGAAAAGCATTCCAGCTCTAGGGGCACAAACACATGCAAGAAATGTGAGACTCAATTTATTTCTCAAAAGGTACATTAAAGTTGACAACAAACCAGCCTGGAGTTCTGAAATCAGAACAACAAAGAAGGATAGGAAGATTGGTCTTTCAGCTGAACTTCTAATGACTGGGACTGCAATTTATCTTCAGAAACACGTAAGTCAGGTATCTAAAAGGGGGGAAAAAATTCTAAAATGTGACTCCTTTCTAAAAATTAAATCATAAAATTAGTTAAAATATGTGAAGCATTTCCTAAAGTTAACTATCAGCTTGGAACTCAGTAAAATAAATGTCTACTGTAAAAAGAAAAAGAAAAAATTGAGCATATTTTATTTTCAGTAATGAGCAAGATTCTAAAAGCAAAAATCACCCCCGTCTCCTCACAAATGCTTTTAAATCAGCAATACTTATGACAAAAAGAGCTTGTTTCATTTTGGCAAGATTTTTAAGTACCCTAATAAATCTAAGTATAATACCCATCACATAGTTTACAAATGTAATGAAATCAAGGTAATAAAAGAACTCTCAATAAATCCCTACTTTCAAAGTATTGCTGACAAGAGGAATTGGTACCCTATGTTTTGGATTGGATTATTCAATTTGACGTATTAACAAAATGTAGTAAAACCTAATTCATGTACTGGTTACACAATCATAACATTCTTGGTTAATTCTTTTTTAAAACACAAAGATCAATGACCTACAAGTTCATTTCTTTCCCTGAACTCCCAGTGTTTGAGAGCTGATATTCCCCAACCAACTCCCTTATATAACATTCTTTCTAGTAATGTGGGTAAACATATTTATATTACCAGCTGTCAGAACAGAGTTCTCTACAATAAGTAAATTTTGTACTAATTATCCAGGAAAAAAAAGAATTATATCTAAAGAACTGAAATGAGAAAAAAAAGGAGCCAGATTTCTTGATCCGGAAAATAAAAATAGAAAAATTCTATCAATGCCATTAGCAAATCGTTAATTACATGACAGATTTCAGAAAGAATATCTTCTAAAGTCTTAATGAACTTAAAGAATTAAAAGAGTTAGGCAATAGAAAATTTAATAGTTAAGAAACAACTTCATTTCACTTTTTAAAAGCTTTTTTACGGAACATGTAAAGAGCTGTAAAAATGAAAGTACTATGATATTGAAGGTCAACTTGAGTCAAAATAAGAAAAGGAGACGCAGAGTTCAGTTCAACTGTTCTATGGCAGTTTCCTATTTTGACATTCTCTACATTATCCTTAAATTAAATACATTATTAACTTGAATTCATTGTCTTCTGAATTGGAATTATAAAAATGGATGTGTGTGAAATGTTAAAAACAACCTGAACTGAGAAACCAATTTGCTTTTCTCTTCTTATTTCAAAAAACAATTTATTTTTGAATTTCTAAAGCAAATAATCATAATCCCCCAGGTGCTTCCTGTCAGTTGTGAACATTCTATTTGGGGACATCATGGAACTGCACACTTCATCTCCTCTCTCTTCCTGCTGGCTTGTAATGTGTTGCTGGAAAAACTGATTTAAAATTAAGAGTTTTGATTAAACAGGCTTTCTATGCTCTTGGTTTATTTCCTTTATTTTAAGGCAGAAGTCTCTGTACGGTAACAGGGTAGCTTACAAAGCCAAAGAGATTCAGACCTTAAATGGGAAATTTATTTTATTTTATTTTAGCATGGTTTGGTTTGATTTTTTTGTTTGTTTGTTCTCCTTTTTGCTGACACCCAGATCCTGTTCTGACGACTTGTGTTTGTTTAAAATGAGTTTTCAGGGTGAGTGGGCTTGGTCTTAGAAGGGTTATTTTCCAGATAAGCAGGTAATATGGGAAATAAAATACTTGTCAAAGTCCTGTATAATTCCCAAAAAGTTGGCTATAATCTAAAAGGTAATTGGGATGCTACTATGATTATTTATAAAGCAATCTAATAGCAATGTGAACCACAAGTTTTTTGAAACATATCTTGGTATCTGGTTTCATCTGTAATAGGTCTTAACTATACAAATTTAAATTTAAAATAACAAAATGAAGTTTTTCTGTGTAGGTGGAGTGCTTTAAGCGTTTTGGAGTCATAAGCAGATCAAGTATCCCACTGGAGGCAGGATCTAGATAGAGAATCCGGTCAGCGTGATAATAACCTTAGGCAAAGCTAATTCCTTCTCCAGAACCACCTTCCAGTTATAGGAAATCAGTTTTATTGTTCCTAGAACTGGCCACCCATCTGGTATTAGGAGTGGGTGCAGAGGATAACTGGGATGAAAAGAAACACAAAACGGGAGAGAGAAGACAGGAAACCAGGATAAGGGAACAGAGTTTATGGATGACAGGGAACTGGAGAAACTTTTACCATAGTTGTGCTTAATCAATGTCTTTTGAACAGAACTAATTGACGGTGATATTATTACACATACCAAAAAATAAAAATTAAAAAATGCTTTCTCAGTCCTACCCTAAGGTTTTTAAAGACAGCTGTCTTTGGAGCCACAGTCAAGGCATGGAGCCATGTGCCTGTCCCATAGCTGTGAATGCCTCTGATCAAAGCTGGGACGAAGTTGTTGAGGCCTCTCCACTAGGTTTCTGAGACATCTTTTCTAGAATAGAAATTTAACTTTGAGGGCATTTAATTAGCAAATAAACAAGTTTATTTGATCTCAATGGTAAATAGGTTTAAAAATGAACAGTATTTTAAGGAAAACTCTCAGCTATGTGTACAACTTGAAAGACAGAATTTATTTCAGTAGGAAATATGAATGGGTACAACCTTTTGGAAACGTGATTTGGAAATATCTATTAAAATGTTTAATGCCACGTACCCTTGGACCCCAAAGTTTCACTGCTAAGAATGTACTCAACATATATGTTCCCATAAGCAAACAGCAACATTAGCACACAGATTCGTACCGTACCATTGTTTGTAATAGCAGGTAACAGAGCAACCTGAATATCTACTGGCACAGGATTGGTTCAATCAGGAATGGTACATTCATATCATGGAATATTGTGCAGCTGTTGAAAAGAATGAGGTAAAGCCTTATGTTGCCATGAAAATATAAATAGATATAGATAGATATAGGTAGATATAGAGTCCAGATATTACATTTAAAAAGCAAAATGCAAAGCAGAAAGTATAGTACAGTAAAGTCTGTGTGTGCTTTAAAAAAAGGGAGGCTTCGACTACAATAAAAAAAATTCCGGAACAATAAAAAATAAACTTTTAATAATAGTTACCTCTGGGGAGTGGGACGGGAGTTGGGCAATTTTTTCATTTTGCACACTTCTGAACTGAACTGAATTGAACCATAAGCATGTTATCACTTTTAGAATAATTGAAAAACTAGTTCCTAAGAAGAGGTCGTATTTACCCTGCATTAACAAAAACAAAAGGGATGCTCTCATCTGTGACAATCTATGGAAGCCACATTCCTGGCCACATTTTCCTATATGGTATAGTGAGACCCTGAAGGCTACGTGAAAAGGTTAAAATAACCCATGAGATGTGCTGCAGAAACGTTGCACCCAGCCATCTGCTCTCAATACCATACTCATCTGGTGCGCTTCCAAAGTGAAACGCCTTGACGTGGGTCAGCTTGTGACCGGCTCCTTGCTGCCGACGCAGGGTTACATAAGGTCCTGGGAGACCCAAGCGGCGCCCCGGACGCGTCTGGGAGGAGCTGCCACGCCACAGTTCCGTGGGGCTCCGCACTCGAGCCTGGCCACGGACAAAAAGAACTTTTGCTGCATCAGACCCTGGCACCAAGATCACCTCCCTCTCGAGAGAGTGCGTGCACGTCGTAGACGCTGGAGCCTGCCTCTACAGGAACTCCGTTTGAAAATTCTTCAAGGAGAAAGAACTGAAACTCTTGAGATTCTTCTTTCCTCAAACAGACAGACAGACAGCCCCACACCAACGCACACATCCCTTCTTCTAGCTCCCATCTTGTTCATTCTCCCTTAACTAGTTCCTAGAAACATCTAGCCGGGTTAATTCATTTCTGTTCCTTGTATATGTAAATCAAGGTCAAGTCGCTTCCAGTATCATGAGCTGAGCCTTGTTTTTTTTTTTTTTTTTTTTATTTTTTTTTTTTTTTTTTTTTTTACCTCCTTTTCTAATCATAAAACTCTCTCTTCTGACGGTTCATTAACCTAGTGATTAAATGTAAAATCTTCCGAAAAAGTTGAATTTAAAGGTCTGTAACCTAAATACTTCTTCCAAATTGAAAATGTTTACTCCCCCAAAATTAATATTTCAATAAAGCATTAAAAAAATAGTTATTTTGTTCTAAGAGTATTCGGAGGCTTAACTGCACTGCCAACAAGTAAAAACTTATTATCCAGCCCGTTAGTGTTAAGGGAAAAACCAGTAAGTTTAAAGAAAAAGTAACTCATATTACCAAGTAATCGCTCTCATTTCTTCACTAACAATACCTAATTTGCTCTTCAAATACTAATAATGTAGATGAAGAAAAGGATTGTAATTTGCATGTGTACACTGGGAAGCTAACTTTTAATAGTTCGTTTCTCCCAAACGCTGCTCTCCTCTCCAAAAAACCAAGAAGAGTAAACAGCAATCAAACCTTAAGTTAACCCCAGAGTAGTCTCTCTGGTTACCAGATTGAGAAATATTATTAGAAAATAAAAGGGGAAAAGTAGCCTTTTCCTAAAATCTTGGATGATAGTCTTGCGTCAGATAAAATAAAACTGTATTTTACTCTTTCAGTAATGCTTAAAAGACCAAATACAGTACTTGCTTATTTTTGCAGAAAGTCAACTTTTTGTTTTTTTTTTTTTTTGAGACGGAGTCTTGCTCTGTTGCCCAGGCTGAAGTGCAGTGACACGATCTCGGCTCACTGCAATCTCTGCTTCCCGAGTTCAAGCGATTCTCCCACTTCAGCCTCCTGAGTAGCTGTGATTACAGGTGCGCACCACCACGCCCAGCTAATTTTTGTATTTTTAGTAGAGATGGGGTTCACCATGTTGGTCAGGCTGGTCTCAAACGCCTGACCTTGTGATCCACCTGCCTCGACCTCCCAAGGTGCTGGGATTACCGGCGTGAGCCACTGTGCCTGGCCTAGAAATTCTATCTTAACAATCCAGTACTTTGTCAACCTTCTCAGCTTTGGCACTAACGGGAGTGCTGTTAACAGCCCTCAAAACTGAAGTTCCTATTTCTTCTGCCACTTGAGAAAAAGTTTTGCCACAAAATTCTAATAACACTAAGTTCCTACAAATCAACTTGGAAATGTCTACATATGTTTTTCCTAGAAAAAGTGCCAGACATCAATTTCATCTGGCAATCATCAAAATACATCAGACCGCAAATCTATACATTCCTGGACCTCACAAGCAGCATAGCGAAGAATTTCAGCAAGCGAACCAAAGTACTCAGCTACACAGCTACATTTGCAGTCTACAACATAGGCAACAATACTGACATCAACCACTGCTGCCAAGAACATGCAACAGCAAAAAAAAAAAAAAAAAGGTAATGGGGTTGACATTTCAAATCCATATTCTCAATTTCTGGCTTAAGATTACAGCATTTTTACACCATCACTAAACTCACTTTAATAAAAACAATCAGGAAGCCCAAGGAAATCGATTTTTTTTTATTTGTACATTTTGTATTATTTTATGAGAAGACAAATGAGAGAACCCATGGAAATTTAGGTTAAAAAAACAATTTCCCAGAATGTCAAGGTTGGTATAACTTCTGTAACTAGAGTATGGTATATTGATCATTGATGTACATGGTAACCTCAAAACAGGAAGTGCCTTTGAAATCTATCAGTCATGTATTCAACACCTACTGTGAAAAATGTATGATGGGGATTGCAGACTGCAAGGCACTGTCTGCCCGGAATCTGCAGTCTAGCTAGAGAAGATAGCACTAAAAGAGTTGAGAAAGTTGTAGGATTGGCAGGCACAGAGGAGGGAAGCAAAGGATGGATGTTTTCCATGTTTTAAACCATGCTACATGGTAAATAATGATAGCATTGTGAAGAAAGGAACACATGTGACAAGCGTATGAATTCTGCTCCAGCCAGAAACCAGATGGAGGAAATGGGGTCTATGCATACCCCCTACCCCTGCTTTATGTCCCTGATCTATCAACAAATTCACTCTGTCGGGCCAGGAACGGTGGCTCACACCTATAATCCCAGCATTTTGGGAGGCCGAGGCAGGCAAATCACCTGAGGTCAGGAGTTCAAGACCAGCATGGCCAACATGGCGAAACCCCCTCTCTATTAAAAATACAAAAAATTAGCTGAGCTTGGTGGTGCATGCCTATAGTCCCAGCTACTCAGGACTCGGGAGGCTGAGACAGGAGAATCACTTGAACCCAAGAGGTAGGGACTGCAGTGAGCCGAGATCACACTATTGCACTCTAGCCTGGGACAACAGAGCGAGACTCTGTCTAAAAAAAATAAATAAATAAAAATAAAAATCACTCTATCTCCAGAATGTCTCACAAATTCCTCTAACTCTTCCTCCTCTTTCTCCCCATTGCTGCCTTAGGCTACAGTGACCTCCTCAATGATCACTTTCCTTTGGTGTATGATTTTTGACTTTTTTTTATGGACCCCTTCTCAAAATACTGTGCTTAAATCATAAAATAAAATACAAAAGGTGACTGATATTAAAATGTAAATATCAAATTATTTTTAAAGTCACACAGTTATATATGTGCTCCTTTATTAATTAATTAACAATTTATGGCAGTGGGTCTAATATCTACAATAATTTCAGTTTAGTGATAAGCGTAAAAGATATTTTGAGATATCCACAACTGTAATATGCTATCAAAGCATCTCTACTGGTGATAAACTCACATCATCTGTTAATTTTACTGTGATCTCTTGCCTAGATTAATAATTGAAGGAAATGCTAAATTTCAGTTTAGAGGATAGTGACAATGACAGTGCCCCTTTTTTTCAATCCAAGTTCACAGATCCCAGACATCTCATCCATGGGTCTCTTGCAAGTCTAGGGATAAAGTTCAGAAGCCCTGATCTTGGGTCATTTCCCTCCAGAGCAACCTCCACATTGCCACCAAATCTGATGAGGTCACTCTGTTCAAAAGCCTTCGACAGCTCCTTCACTTCCCAGGTAAAATACAAACTCTTTTGAAAGGCAGGCAAAGCCCTGAGTGCTCAGTTCCCTGCCCACCGACTCAGGCTTATCATCTGACTGGTCTCCTCTTTTGCATTTGACGCTCCACCCACAATGGTAGAACTTAGAGGAACAAACCATTTTCTCTCATACCTTCCTGTGGTCTGCTCAACTTGGAACTGCGTTGCCTGGCTTTTTGGCCAGGCCAACTCATTTTTTAAGTCTTAGATCAAAAGCTGCCTCCTCTCTGATGTCTTTCTTGACTCTAAGCAGCTCCAGATAGGTTTTCTCTGCTCAGCTGCTGTTTGTAGAGACCTCTGTTGTAGCCATTATCTTATTGTACCATGTATCATGGCATTGCTGGCTTTTGTGTTTCTCTGCTACAGTACAGACTCTCCTTGAGGTCAGGGACTGTGTTTTTTGTTTTTGTTTGTTGTTTTTTCTTTGAGACAGTCTCACTCTGTCGCCCAGGCAGGAATGCGGTGGTGCTGATCTCAGCTCACTGTAGCCTCCGCCTCCTGGGTTCAAGTGATTCTCATGTTTCAGCCTCCAGAGTAGCTGAGATTACAGGTGGATACCACCACACCTGGTGAATTTTTGTAATTTTAGTAGAAACAGGGCTTTGCCATGTTGGCCAGGCTGGTCTTGAACTCCTGGCCTCAAATGATCTGCCCATCTCGGCCTCCCAAAGTGCTGGGATTACAGGCGTGAGCCATTGTGCCCGGCCAGGAACTGTGTTTTTTAACTTTCCCCAGAATATTGCCTTATGACTGTCACAAGTAGATGCTCAGTAAATATTTATTAAATGAGTGAGTGAATGAATGACTGAATAAATAAATAACTAAATAAATGAAGGAAATAAATACGAAGAGGGAGAAGTTAAAGATGATGCAAAATTTCAATCTGGGTTAGTGTAGAAAAACTGAAATGAAGAAAAATTGAATTGTGTTCAGCAGAGTTGTAAATTAAGTACATTTTTCATATTATAATTTTTTCAGAGATAGTAACCCCTGAATGTAGTAGAGCATAATTATCCATTAAAACACAGCATTTATTCTGGTATTTTTGTTATACAGAAATTTGCTACAGAAAAAGACCTCATCCTAGAAAGAGGTTGCATTCTAAAACAGGGTTTGCAAACCAGTTGTCTGGAATTTACAATATAATTTCCCTCAGAAGCAAACTAAAATTGGTGATTAGGTACCAGATTTATCAAATAAAGTCCATTTACTCTGTAATGTGCCTGAAAAGCTTCATGTCTGATTGAAAACTGGTAGAAAATAATACTATTTAATATTATTGCAATATAGTCAATTAAGCAAAACAGTAAACAATAGGAGTGAATGTGAACGTAATTTATTTATCTTGACTATTGACACTGGAGAAATGACAGGTTTAATTTTAGCGAGTGAGGAAGCCCAAGAGATGTTTGTGAAAAATCAGAAGGAACTTCCAGGCATTCAGAGACTTTTTGAGGTTAGTAGTCCTAGCTCTTTAATATGCTCAATCCTCTGTATCTGAGGGTTTCCCATCCACAGATCCAACCAGCCACAGAACAAAAATATTTTGGGGAAAAAAAAAAAAGCAATAAAAAGTAACAATACAATAATCAATAACACAAATCTTTAAAATACAGTATAACAACTATTTACATAGCATTTACATTGCATTAGGTATTATAAGTAATTTAGAAATGATTTAAGGTATATGGGAGGATATATGCAGGTTATATGCAAATACTATACCCTTTCATATGAGACTTGAGCTCTTCAGATTTTAGTACCCTTGGTGGGGCTAGGGGGAGGGCAAGGTTGGGAGTCCTGGGACCAATCCCTAAAGATACTGGGGGACAAATTATGTATAATTTCATTTCAAGAATTGAGATCTTTCCTTTTGGCTTACACAAAGGAGAAACACTGTTTTGCAGTACCTGAAAAACTTCTGGAAGACAAAAGCGAAGGAGAAATGGAATTAAAGAGGCTATGTGTGAATAAAGTTTACCTGAGGTCAGATTTGCCAAGCTAAGCAGAAAAAAAGAAGGAAGCAGAATATATGTGGCATGGTGTATGTGGTGGTTACACCACGACACTCACCACACATTACTGTTTCTCTCCTCCTTGGCACGGGGGAGAACTGTACTTCCTGGCCCCCTTATGGTTAGGTGGCACTATTTTACAGAGTTCTGGCCAGTCAGGAGCAGGTGACAGGGCATTTAAACACAAATGAGATCCTCTGATTCTCCTTGCCCATTGGCTCAGCACCTCAGACCAGCTGTTTGAGGAAGTGCTGCAGCTGGTTCATCAGCCTGGTTCTGAGTGGTTAAAAGAGCCTCCCTGGTGAACATGACAGATGTGTATAGATGTAGAAACCTTTTTGTTTGTTTTGAGATGGAGTCTTGTACTGTCACCCAGGCTGGAGTGCAGTGGCATGATCTTGCCTCACTATAACCTCTGCCTCCTGGGTTCAAGTGATTCTCGTGCCTCAGCCTCCCTGAGTAGCTAGGATTACAGGCGCCCACCACCACACCTGGCTAATTTTTGTATTTTTAGTAGAGACGGGGTTTCGCCATGTTGGCCAGGCTTGTTTCAAACTTCTGACCTCAGGTCATCTGCCCACCTCTGCCTCCCAAGTGAAACCTTTGTTGTTTTAAGCCACTGAGAGTTTAGGGTTGTTTGTTCTCCAGCATAAACTGGCTATTATGATGGACACATCATTTATAAAATTTACCTCCAGAGAAAGGAAAGGAATGATAGGAAAGATCTTATAGGTTATGGTTGCACCAGATAGACACCTAAAAGAGAATAAAAGAAGGAAGAATGGCCGGGCGCGATGGCTCACACCTGTAATCCCAGCACTTTGGGAAAATGAGGTGGGGGTATCACCTGAGGTCAGGAGTTAGAGACCAGCCTGGCCAACATGGTGAAACTCCATCTCTACAAAAAATACAAAAATTAGTTGGGCTTGGTGGTGGGCACCTGTAGTCCCAGCTACTCGGGAGGCTGAGGCAAGAGAATCGCTTGAACCCGGGAGGTAGAAGTTGCAGTGAGCTGAGATTGCGCCATTGGACGCCAGCCTGGACAACAAAAGCAAAATTCTGTCTCAAAAAAAAAAAAAAAAAAAAAGAAGAAGAAGAAGAAGAAGGGAGGAAAAGGTGTAAATTCAGATGTCAGGGACTCTTCCAAGCTGGATGATCAGGATTTGGGCAGATCTTGTATTACTTCTGAAATCAAAGTCTCAATAATAGCATCATTACAAATTGGGCAGACAGGGTTATAGCCCTTTTAATATAACCACATGATGAAATATTAACTACATGTGACTAGTGGACAACACTGAGGTACATGCTGGCTGCAGGCATCAGAGCTTAATAAGCTTATTGAGAAAATGAACAGAAGAGTGGGAAAACCGTGGCTTTTGAGTCAGAGTGGCTTGAATTCAAATCTCAGGTTTCCCTCCTGAGATTAAATAAAAATTATAGAAGGTCACTGTTTTGGACTAAGGTCCTGCGCTAGACCCCAAAATCTAATCTAATCAAAATGGAGTCACTCAGGCTGAGGTTTTTACCAAACTGAAACTAAGTTGTTATCTGACCTTCTGAGAAATCCAGAGAGATAACAGCCTAATTTCCCAAGCAGGCTAGTTTCAATCAACATGATAATGAAGTTCCCTCTACTGTAATCCTTACAAAAAAGTGGCCTGGAGTAACCTGATGTTAACCAATCAGTTACTTTTCTATTGTTCTGTCTCCATCCCCATCTTACAAGGAACTTAATTTTGAAAGGACCAATCTGCTCTGTGTTCTGTTTTTGCTTTCTTCAGCTCTTCTCTGGCTGTAAAACCAACCTCTTCTGCTCAGCTCTTTGGAACACTCGTTCTATTTTACAGAATCAAGAGTTACCCAATTCTAGAATTGCAAATAAAGGTAATTAAGGTCTTTAAGAGAAATTGTTGTGATGTTTGTCTTTTGACACTATTAAATCATTTAATCTATCTAAGCGTCAATCTCCTTGTCTCTCAAGTGGAGATAAAAGCAGAATCTACTTCAGAGGTTTGTTGGAAGCTTTCAATGAGGTCATATGCAATGAGTGTCAAATGCAATGCCTGGCATTAGTAAATGTTCTAGCTTTTTCCATTCTTCTGGAAGCCCAGAGTTGGTTTGTTATAGAATGGTTGCCTCACTGTCATGCCTTGGACATAATAAATCCCATGGCCTACCCAATGCAGCTATAAACTGGATCTCTGTGGGGCTTTCAGCCATTACCAGGCTCAATGATGTACCTCTGCTTGAGAGAGCTGATTACCCCAACCCTCCTCCTTGCCTACCAAGACCAGAGATGTGCCCCGCTTTAAGACAGATCCAGGAAAACCCAAATATGCAAGATGGATAGACTGGGGCAGGATCATTCATGCACCAAGATTCTTTTAATGTCTAAGAATTTCCTTAGTATCTTACAGCTTTTTTGTCTCCTTTACTTTTTTTCTTAATAGCTTGACAGCTGAAAATAAAGCTCAATGGCACTAATGTACTGAGGATTAATTGGAAATAAGAATAATCTATGTAAATGGGAAAAATGACTTGCAAAAACACATCCTATGCCCACCATCTTCTGGGAACACATCTCTATACTAGGCAGGGAGCAGAGCAAAGACAGTGCTCTGGGTCCTTTGATAATGAAAATTCATCCAAAGGATTATGATGGTGATGATGGCTGGCACACACCAGATTCCTGTTTCTCCATCACAACCAAGGTCTGAAAACCCAAGTCCAAACTCTTCGATTATAAGGTAGTGCTCAAGGATCCATAGCTAAAAGAAAACACAAAATTCTTCTAACCAGGATAAAAATCCAGACTTCAGAAGGAAGTATATTTTCAAAATAAATGAGAGTACATTATGGCATAGAGGTAAAATCTATACTACAATCTAAGTAGAAACTGAGACTCCACAGAAATGTAGAGCCCGCCTCTCCTCTGAGCACTCCCACCCCAGTATGCTATCACATCTGGGCAGATGGGGAGCTATTTGGAAGGGATCAAAAATTATGACGGCTCCAAGCTCTTCAGTTTACAGATAACAGAGATTCAATGTTTGGCCCAAGGTCAGAGAACCAGAAATGGACCCTAAGTTTTCCAATTCCTAGTTCAGGGTTGTGCCCACTGCACCACGACTTCTTGCTTTCCTGAGAACAGAATCTGTGCATTACCCCAACTTGCCCAAAGTGGAAGCTGGTCCTCAAAGGGAAGTGAGCAATCTGTGTGACTCAAAGCCCCAAACTCCAGGGCAAATCTGACCCTGCAGCCAAGGAAGGAAAGTCAATGTCTGACCCCTCCCCAATCTTCTCACAAGTGACCACCTCCCTCCTACCCACCTCACACCTCACCAGTCTCCCTCACTCTGCCCTTGCTTTGTTCCAAGCCATTTTTCCAAAGGACCTCCAGAGGGTTGATATAAAAACAAACCTAGTTCTGTTGCTCTCCCGCCCCACACACAATTTAAGAAGCTGACATCTGCTTCCTACTGTCCTCAGGATAAATTCCAAGGTTTTCAGCAAGGCTTGCAAGATCTGCCCCAAGTCACCCTCAGACAGCACCTCCCACAAGCTTCACCTCTACCTCTTCTTCAACCTTTTAGCCAAAAGATCTTCCTCACTCAGCAGGTCTGAGGAGTCCTTCCAACCTATTAACATTCAGACACAAGATACCTTCCTCTGGGGGTCTGTCTTCTGTAAACCCTCAAAGCAGGTCGATGGCACCCTGTCCGCAAGGTAACTACATTGCCTTTAGCAATACTTTTTACAATAAGTTATTCATGTAGTTACAGCTCCTATACAATATGGCATCCTGAGATACAGAACCTGGATTTGATTCATGACTTCCCTACTTACCGGGCAGGATATTTTACCTACGTTTCTGGTTCGTTTGGAATAAATGAGGGTCATACATACTTCATCAGGTTGTTATGAGGATTAAATGCAATGACTAAGCAGGGTATGGGATATAGTAGACTGTTTAATAAATGTTAGTTCCCCTCCTGTCCATCCCTTCTTAGTCTCTAAGAGCTCTCTCTATGAAAGAAGCCTTCCTACTTGTCTTTGTATTCCGTTGAGTAATACAGTAGACATTCAATAAAAGTTGGCAGAAAGGAGAGGAGGGAGGAAAGCAGGTGAGAAAGGAGGGAGGAAGAAAAAAGTGAGAAAACTAATGAGATGAATGAATGAAGCTAGAAGGAAAAAGAGGCCCTGATCTATCAGAGCTAAGAGTTGTTGTACGCATGTAAATCATGTTGTGGCATGATTTTTAGATTGCCCAAAATCTTCCTATCAAGAAACTGAAAAGGTAGCTACAGATACCACAGAGTAACTAGAAAAAGACACAGAATCAAGAGACGCCCTGATCCACAGTAGAAGGCAATGTAGCCCAAGATTGGATTGATGCACATTAAAAAGAAAAAAAATAATTTCTCAAATTGTTCACTCCTACTCTTCTTTAAGCACTGGACTTGGTATAAAAAAGGCTACAAATAAATTGATCTTACCCTAATGAGGTATCAATTATTGAGGAGGACATAATACCTAGTTCATTGCTATGTTGTTAAATCAGCTATCTGGTGGTGGTAAGCGGGGGGTCTTAATTTATAGCATCTGCCAATTTCTGTGTTGTAATAATCCCAGCATGGCTGATTTCAATCTATTAATAATTTATGCATAATGATTTAGCTCACAAAATCTCTAAGTATTTAATAATTGGCTATCAGGAGGCTCAGCACACTACTGATGCTCCACCTCCCTTACTTTTCTCTCTTGATTTTTTTTTAGCCAGTTTGTTGCGTATTAATGTCCCTATCACGTGATGGACAGGAAAATAAATTGAGAGAACAGAGAAGCAGCTGATTTTTCTGTCAGTGGTTCTAGCAAAGGAGAAAGAATGGGGAGGAAGTTGAAACTATTGGTCAGATGTGTTTATGGGCTTCTATTAATCCCCATTCTGTCTGCCTCATATTCCTACAGATAATTAACAGCAGATGCTTTAATCAAATATGCAAAATACAAAGACACTTTCTGACCAAATATAGAATTGATGGCCACAACCTAGAAATAAAAATGAAGAGAAGTAAGCTATGCTGAAAACCTAAGATAGGTCAAGTTCATCAAGATGGCAGGAGGGATGTTAAAATGGGAGGTCAAACAACTTTCTCTGGGTAGAAATAACATGGACTTTTTTCTTGTCTTTTCTTTCTTTTTTTTTTAAACATAGTCTCACTCCGTTGCCCAGGCTGGAGGGCAGTGGCGAGATTGCCACTCAAAGCAACCTCCACATCCCAGGTTAAAGCAATTCTCCTGCCTCAGCCTCCCAAGTAGCTGGGACTACAGGCATGAACCACCACGCCTGGCTAATTTTTGTATTTTTAGTAGAAATGTGGTTTCGCCATTTTGGCCAGGCTGGTCTGGAACTCCAGACCTCAGGTGATCCACCCACCTCAGCCTCCCAAAGTGCTGGGATTACAGGTATGAGCCACCGCACCCAGCTAACACGGACTTTTTCTGAATGTTAAAGATCACAGCAGCATTCTGGACCAAACACTAAACGGGAAAAAAGAAAGGAAGAGAAAAAATGCTTAGCAAAAAAAAAAAAAAAAAAAAAAGAAATTTTTATCTTTAACACTGTAGGAAACTGGGGCGATGTAGAAAAATTTTATGAAGTTCTATGATGGTTTAAGTGGTGAAAAAGTCTCACCCCGCCATGGCAAGGGGCCTCCTTGGGTGGCATTTATGCTGAGACAGGAGAAGAAAATGGCTGGCAATATTTCCTTCTCTCTCACTATGACTCTGGCAAGCCTTTCTCCAAGAGAAGCAAAGCCATGTGAATAATATATCACAAAATACACTCCTGATTTAGGGAAAGTCAGAATGCCTATAAGTTAAGGATGTGAGTCAAAGTGAGAGTTGTCTATGAAAGCAGTTAGTTTTATCTTTATAAATATATGTTTGTTGAAGTAAGCCCTATTCTCTGTGGCACACTTAGCTGATCCAGCCTCCCTTGCTGACAAAGCTTGGGAAGGGGTAGATAGAATGCCAGCTCTGCTCCATGACTTCAGACACTGGAGACTCCAGGACTTTTAGAGGCCACTCTAACAATAGCTGTTACCTTTATTACCTTAGTAATAAAGTTATCTGAACTCAAGCCATGCAGAGGAAAAGTTAGGAAAATCAAAAATATGTGAAGATGAGAATATCAGAACCATGCATGTGAGAAAATGAAACAAAACTCTCACTGAATCATTCTTACGAATAGACATATAGACGTACAGCAGAAGCAAAGGAATGAAGGGCATTTTCATTCCGTGCAAATGAAGGTCAACTTAACACTAAAAAAGGAACCCGCCATACTTAAAAAAAATATTTTAAAAAACGCCTGCAACAAAAGTGTGGCATTTGGGGCTGGCTACTTGCTTCACAACCTGAATGAAACCAGAGAGTGATACAAAGAGATTTAATCTTAAGGTATTCTAAATCATTCAATTACCCAACTCAAGGAGAGTATAATTATCCTGTTTCACTAGAGTATCACGCCAGAAGGGCTGTGTTAGATGAGTTGAGGGCAACTTTATGATAGAAAGGGGAGAAAGTAAGGCAGGAATTAAGTATGTCACTATGCCCATGGGCGGGCAAAAGCAAAAATGGGTCCTGCTGGTAAGGATGGGCGGGTGGGCAGTCACCGGGGCATTGTGGCTAGGGGTGTGAGTCACATCTGGTGGAGGTAGAAATGAGATCATCAGACAACATGGATGGGAGGTGTTGGATTTTAAAACAGCAGATAGATTAGAAATTTTTTTTTTAACTTTTTTCTTTTTTTTTTTTTTTTTTAAGATAGGGTTTCACCATGATGGCCGGGCTGGTCTTGAACTCCTGACCTCAGGTGATCCACCCATCTCAGCCTCCCAAAGTGCTAGGATTACAGGCGTGAGCCACTGCGCCCGGCTTAGAAATGTTAAGGAGTTAAAGTTAACAAAAAAATGAATGTGGATCAAGACATCATGAAACCCAGCAGAGGTAGACTTTTCAAAATTGGGTAGAGGAGGCCAAGAACTGGAATTAGCCCACAGGGTGTTCCACAGGCCTGGCTTCTGAATCCTAGCAGAAGAAAAATATGATGTTAGGAGAACTGTAGGACTTGCAGGAGAGCAGAGTCTGGGCAATTTTAACAAAGGGTAGGTGTGTGCAACTTTTACAAATAGTAATCGTAAGACTAAAATATCTGCATTTGAATCCTGACTCTGTCATTGATTGGCTGGGGTGTGTGTGTGTGTGTGTGTGTGTATGTGTGTGTATGCAAATCTCCCAGCCCCTCTGGATCTGAAAGTCTTCCATAAAATCCATGAAATACGTGATCTGAAAAGTGGCTTCAAGCTTTAAAATTCTAGGAAATTAAAAAAACTGGGAAAGGAGAATACAGAAGACTCTAAAGTAAATGAAAGGCCTGCAACAACATTGTTTTGCTCTAAAGGGTAGGAAGGGCCACTTAGAGACAGAGACTGCAGCCCAGCTGTTAGACCTAACCACAGCCGCTCAAACCCCGCCTACCCTGTGCCTAAACTCACAGCCGAGAAGGGCAAGGCCCCATCTCAGGACATTCCATCCCTTGGATTATTTGATGACGATGATGTCTCTGTCTCTTACTCTCCTAACAGGGTACAATTTTCTAAAAGCAGAGAAAGTCCTTCCCAAGAAAATAAACACTCTCAAAACAACTGTCCCATTCTGTTACCTGTTTGGATTACATAATTATTATGAAGTCAAGACTTTCTTACTGACACACGAAAAACACCTCTCAGCTCATAAGCTGAACTGCCTTCTTCTCCACTATCCAAAGTTCCAGAAAATTTCCAAGTCCCTAAAAAGCAATCACCACTGCTCACTGTTGATGGTCATCAAAAATTGCACTGCCTCATCTCTGCCCAGAACAGAAACTTAGGTCAAAATACTTTCAGAGTTTGGGGATACATAAGTGCTGTATACCATATTCTTCAACAACAACAATAATATTAAATATCCTCACTAATGCCCTAAAGTGCTCTGCAGTGGGAGAAAACACTGGATATTTTTCCAGGCTTTGCTGAGGATAATTTAGACAAGCATACTTTTTTGTTCCACTATGTATAAAATGGGGCTACCAATAATTGGTAACTGGCATGACCAGCCACTAAGTAAAATGGGAAACCTCCCCCCCACCCACCTGCACAGCAGTCATTATGAGCTCCCCTTTCAGGCGTGTTCAGGGAAAAAACACCGCTGGGCCAGGCTGACTAGAATCCCCCCGAGCTCAGTGCTAATTAAGGTATCTATACTTTCTCCAGTTGATTTGGTTGAAGCAGCAATAAAAAGACCAAGGGTTCTTTTTACAGCCTGCTCTAACTTGTTTGTCTGGATCAATGTAGAAATTTTCAGCAGTAATTTGCTCTTCCCAATTCCTTTCCAGGAAAAAAAAAAAAAGCTAAGATATTCCTGGAATGCCTCTTGACTCACAAATCAGGAGGTGAACCTCCTATTATCATTGTACTTTGTTCATTCCATTCTTGGGAAAATTAAATGAGATAATATAAGTGCTGAGTAAGAACCTGGCTCACAATAAACTCACTAAATAAATGATGTCAGTCATCATAAAAAACAAAACCAAAAATAATTGTCTCCTGATGTTTAGCAACTTATTTGGAATACAGAAGATTGAAACATAAGGCAATTGGTTTCATGGCACACTCCAGAGGTGTTTGTGTCATCCTCCAGCTTTCTCATAATTAGTCACTTGCGAGCAATAACACAGAACTCTTTCCAATTTCACAGGTACTCATGCCTCACAACTGCCTCCCCAAGTCCCAGTAACTGAGAAATAGAGTGTTCAAAACAGTGACAATAGAAATGCAAAAGACCTTTAAGAAATTCCACAAAGCCCCTTGGCACTGATCAGGTAGAAGTTTTGCCAGAAAAATCAAACATCGAACACTAAACAGATGTTGCCAGTGGGAGAAAAAGGGCGAATGAAGCCCAGATCCTGAGCATCCTAATGAAACGGTCATGGCCCCTTCATGGATCTGACCCTGAAAGTCTAGCTTTTCTTTAAGTTTTAGGCCACAGATAAACTCTTCCTAAGGCACACCTAGCAATCTTTTGTGTTTGGCTCTGCTGTTTGGATATCCACAGTATGTTTCCTGCCAGGCACAAAACCGTTTTTCAACTTCTTCATGAAAATAAGGTAAGATATGCAGTAAGCAGGTTTTATTGTAATTTATAACTGAATTTTCTCATTCACCCAGGGTCCACCTTTCTGGTGACACACCATGGTATTGTAGCTATGCAGGAAAATTTTAAAGGCAGTGAAATGAATAATGTCTGGACTCCAGAAAAGATGGCACATTTATAACAGTTAATGCAGACTACATAGCAAAAATTAGTGGCCATAAAACTGTATTTTTCTTTAGTATTATGCCTGCTCAACTGGCCATGTCATAATGTTTGTAATTTCTAAACCATGTTTTTGGGAACACAGAGGACATCAGTGTTATGCCTATTCAAATCGTAAAAGACCAGGCCACTTGGCAATTCCTGCAGTTTCTAAACCATGCTTTCTAAATTGCCAACGGGGCAAGTACAACCCATAACTTTAGAGAAGTGCAAGTAATGTTCTACCTCTTGTGGAATATTTGGCTTATTTCACGTGACATAAATTTTGATGGCAATCCTCTATTACCATGAAAGTGTATGTTCTCTAGAACTCAAAGTAATTAAGTGCAACTTTAGAAATCAGGTTTTTTTTATTTAATACATTCTAATCAAATAGTAACAGCAGTAAATAAACACTTTGAAAAACAGGCAGGTATCCCCCTGTATCTGGAAGAAAATTAAGTCAAAGTATTCTACACAGTAGAAGGGAGACAACTGTTTATGTCCATGGTTAGACAATTCAAGGACAACCTGGAAATTTCTAAAGCCATTTCCAAAAAATCAATGGCAATAGGTTGGGACACAGCTATTTCAAAGGGTAAAATGCCTACACCTACATTGGTTTTTATTAACAGGGATTGAGTTGCACCTGTATAGCATGACATTCTTGTCTTTAGCCTTAAAGGAAAAGAGAAAGTCTTTTCCATTTGCACCAGTTTGAAATATTTCTGAAATAAGGCTCCCTTAAAATGGATTACTACAGTACTCATTCACAGGAGAGTTCATACATGTAGTAAAAAGACAAATACAGGACTTCATGGTCACTTTTTTTGGTTGATTTGGTTAATTGCATAAAGTGGGATAAATACACACATAATCTGTTTAACAAAACTCCTAGGTACATCAGAATGCAAAATATAAAATGTCCAAAAGAGACTCTGATCAGCAGGCACATCAAATTGCAGTGAAGCCTGTATCAGCTTGGTTCCTTCCACTTCTTCAGTATTCCTATGAGGAGCTCTTTCTCTCCTACTGGAGCCTGGACCTTTGACCTAACAGAAAGGAACCTAAGAAGGCAAGGCATTCTGATAAAACGCGCCTGCGGCCTTTACATGGGACATTTTATTTTTGATCTAAAAAGATCCACTGGTCTTGGTCAGCCTTAAGAAGGGAAGCATCACTCAGGTAAAGTATCTAGAGGAATTTTAAACACCTAGCTACCTCTTCACGCATTTAAATTAGATTAGCTTCAGCCGTTCTTAGAAAGCATTCCATATAGTTATCCAGAGCACTCAAGTTTTGGTTCTCTTTTACATAGCTGCATTCGGAGATACTCTGTGTGAGACATGTTTAAAAAAAGAGAAACACTTATACCTGAAATTTATATTCTTCCAAGTAATCTTTTAGTCTTGTTGGTAAAGGCAGTCCCCAGATGGCACCGGTACATTTGTTAATGGTGAGCCTACAGAGATGCTGCAGAGATGGTGCTGACACGTAGAGAGGTTTGGTCAGATAAAGGTGAACAGTGCCGTTCCGGGGGGCTTCTGGACCTGTCCGCTTATCCTTGCACATCTGAACATAGTAGTCGATCAGATGAACCACACTGTCAAACTGTTTAAGCTTGGACTTGACACATACGATAGAGTCCAATCTGAATTTCCCGTCTTGGTATTCGATTCGAAGATTAGTTGGTCCAGCTGATGTTTTAACAGATATTGTGAGTAGGTAGTCTGAATGCGAGCTATCTCTAATCAAGAAAGTTCCTTCTGGTGCCTCTTTTAATTTCTCTTTGGCTTCATTAACAGTCATACTTCCCCAGTACCATCCTGGGGTTTTTGTTCAAAAAGAAAAAGAAAAGAGGGTAAAACAGTTATTATAATAATTTTTAGAACAGAGCAAGTAATTGGCAATAATTTTTTAGCTCTAAAAAACAAAGATGTGTGAGTGATAGTTTACCAGGGGCCACCACAAATACTTTCGGTAGGAATTTAATAAAAATTTGGGTCCATTTTACTAACACAAATGGCAAGCCAGTGTTCTTTCTTTCTTTTGTAAAAAATAACTTTCTGAAGCTCTTGAAATTTTCTTCTAATGAACTAAAAGAACATTTGCAGCATGCCACACTGGCTGATGAAGCATGATACTTTTAACTCTATTTCAGTAAAATAAAGATTTAAGTAAATTAGAAATACATCAGAAGTTAGAAATAAAAGCCATGCCCTTTAAAAAGTGAAAACCCCAACTCCTGTAATTCAACTGGAGTAAAAACAGAAGCAACTTTTTTGGATGGTTGGTGCCACCCCCAAAAAGAATCTGCAGTCTGCTGTGAACAGCCTGCTCTGTAGAAAGCACTGCTATGTATTTGTAAAAGCAGAGCTCTAGTACAACAGCTTCTGTTTGCTGCTTTATGACTACCTTATCAGTCACTGAGAAATGGGAAGTCCCAAGTGATAATTACTACTTCTAGTGTACAATCTTCCCTAAACTCTTTTGGACTTTGCCCTAATCCAAATCCAGTCACAACCATTGGTCTCCCCCGCATTCTCAATTTCATTTGTCTGCACCATCTCCCCGGCCCATGCTGCTTTCTAAGGAGGCTCAAAGATCGTCTATATTTAAGAAATCTGAACATCTGTGCTCCCCACATCCACCATTACCAGGATACTTGCAATCTGCCTGTGCCTCCCTCGGAGGGAAAGCCCGTGGCCCACCCGGAAAGACCGGAATCGCAAGCGAGGGAGCTTTTCCCACTCCCTCCCCATGTTGCTACCAAAATTTCAACTGTGCCACAACTGTAAGCTTTTAGGATACGGGTCTGAAAAGCCAGAATGATTTGCCAGATACTTTTTTTTTTCTTTTTACGGATGCTTAGAGGCGACAGCGTGCCGCACAAATTGCCTGACCGCACTTGAAACCGGCAGTTCCCTGGGCACGCCGACCCTGACAGCCGCGCTCTGCGGGGGCTTTGCAGCGTGCTCTCGACGCCCAGGCAGCCGCCCTTGCGGCAATGTCAGTCCCTGAACTTGGCCGCCAAGATCCTAGGCTGCAGCGGCAGCTCCGCCTGGGAGCCGGATGCGGCTGGGCCTGCGGGGCCCGTGGCGCCCACTTGCTGACTGCGCCCCGCGCAAAGGGAGGCGCCGGACGCTTTCCCCGGCTAGGGTTCGAGCCCAAGCCGCCTAACCCTGAGCCGCTGCGGAAAATAGTAAAGCTTCCAGCGTGCTAAGAAGCTATTTCCAAGAAGCCCCTTCCGAGCTCTGCGCTCCGCCAGGCCTGAGTCCCTGGAGAACCACTTTCCTTACGCATTCTCAAGAACCCAGGACCCTGCAAGCATGCTCTCCGCGGTCCCCCACCCTGGAGCGAAGACTGGAAGCAAGGAAACGTATTTCCATCTTACTCTTCGCTTCCCACCTCGGCCCCGCTTCTTAGCTGCGTCTTTGGGGAGGCGCCCCTCCCGCACGTGTCGCGGCGGGTCGGCTCCCTACCTGTCTGACCGAGCTCCCGCAGGGCCTTCGCCAAACGCGCTGCCTCCGGGGATGGCTCCTCCGCCGACCCCGCGGTCCCCCACTGATTCCGCGTCCCTTCTCCGCCATTCCCGGAGGGCTCGAGGCACCGCAGGGTCATGGGAGAAGGGTCGCCGTGGCAAAGACAGGTGGTCGCCCGAGCTGGGGTCAGAGAAGGGTTCGCGTCCTTCCTGGAAGTCAGTGCGAATCCCAAAACGAGTCCCTACGGGGTGTCCGAAATGGTGGCAGAGAGGGAAGGGATGGGGTTCTTTCTCCCCAGGTCCCGGAGGGCGGATGATAAAGTCCCTCGCAGACGCGGTCACCCACTGATTGCCTACAAAGAGAAAGCGGGAGGTTGGGTCAGTCCAAACTGGACCCCTGCGGCTGGGTGGGGGTGGGGAAATAGACGTGGAAAATCCCAGGGACTCCTCCGCCTCTACGCTCCTGCACCGTTTAACCCCAACCATCCAGTTAGTGCCCTAGCCCAGCTCTAGAGAAAGGATAAAGAGAGCAGGGATCCAAGACACAAAGTTGGCTAGGGAGGTGGGGGCGGAGGTCAGGATGAGGGTGAACAGGATGTCTTCCCGCCCAGGGCCACTCGGCTGAAATCAAAGACTGGTGGCCTAGGAAGGGCAAATAGTCACCTGCAGATCTAGTGGGAATAGGCCCTTGTCAAGGACAAGTCGAAAAAATTTTAAAGGAAAAAGAGCAGGAGACATTCCCCAAATTGGCATTCCCTCTCACACCTGGGCAGCCCGAAGGCCTCCGGGAAGAAGCACCCACACAAACTTGGTTCTCCGCCCTAAAGCGCCGGGGGACACCAAGGCACCAACCCGGGGTGCCGAGGTGTGGAAGCTGCCGCATGCCCGCCCGGGAGGCGCCTTGCTCCCCTCCCCCCACTTCCCGGTGCCCGCTTAGGCGGTGTTGGGGGCGCCGCGGTGGTCGTTCCCGAAGTAGGATGGCAGCGGCAGCTCTCGCAGCCGCCGGCGCTGTCGAGGAATCGGCCCGAGCGCGCAGCCCTCGCGGGGCTCCGAGCCGACGCCAGGGCCGAACGGGCGGTCGCGAGCGCTGCGGGAAGTGCAAACCACCAACGCCGCGCTCTTACCTCGACCTCCGCCGCGGCCGCTGCCGCCGCCGCCGCCTCCGCCGCCTCCGCGCCAGGCAGCTTCCTCAGTGGACATGGGGCGGGGGGAGCCGGGAGGGGCCCGGGAGAGGAGGGGCGTCTGCCCTTGTTTCCCCCGTTAACGTTTAATTTGGGAACGAGATGCCCGGGGATGCGACCAGCCCCGCACTCGGCGGCGGCGGCCCGAGTTCTGTGCGCAGAGGGCACACAAAAGCCCGGAGGATCATTGCCTCGACCCCCTCCCCCACCGCACGGCGACGCCCCCTCCGCACTGGGACACCCCCACCCTGGGACTGCAGCCGGGTTTCCCTCCGGTTGCGACCTAGGAGCTGGGAAGGAGAGAGCAGGGGAGGAGGGAGCGAGGGCGGGAGGCAGGCCGGTGGGGAGGAGCGGGAGATCAGGTTATTAGGAGGATTATTAATTTGAATGGCAGTTTAGGGAAAATTAAAAAAAAAGAAACTCCAGACACTTCCAGACGCCGGGAAGGGACCGGAGAAAGCAGGCAGCAACGCCAGGCCGCCGGGCAGAGCCGCGGCTCAGACTCTCTCCCCGGCGCTTCTAGCTGCAGAAGCCCAGGCCGACCGCCGCTCAGGCTGCCCGCTGCTCCCCAGCGCACGCGGCCGCGCCCCGCCGCCCTCCGCGGCAATTCTCCTTGGGGCGGAGCCTTCAGGGCCCCCCTCCACCGGTACCTGCCGCGGGCTCCCGAGCTGCGGGCGCGGGGGATCCTAAGGCGGTGCGCCTGGGGCACCGGCGCGCACTGTCCGCGGCCCACGCAGTGAGGGTGGCTGCGGGCGAGAGGGCTCATGCTTCAGGGGAAGCCCAAGGCCCGCCAGCCGCAACGGCGGCGACAAGACTTGGCAAGAGTTAAACGTCGGTCCCAGGAGCTGCCAGTGCGCGCTACTTCCCAGCCCGACGCGCCTCCCTCGCTCCACGCCTCCCTCCCCAGTCGGCGTTCTCCTCACGCCCCACCCGGCTGCTGCGGAGGCCGCTTTCCAGGAACTTTCCAGGAATCGGCCTCACGTGACCGCGGGCCCGGCTACCGCTTTAAAGAGGCGCGGGCGCAATACAGAGGCTTCAGGAAAGACCGGTTGAGAGCGCTCCGGTGCCGGGTGGGCGGTGTGCACGCCAGGGTCTGCCGGCCTCTGGCCCCATACCCCGGGGTGCTCCGGGGCAAGCTGGAAAAGTCCCCGGCCACAGCCAACCCCGTTTCGGTGGCCGGAGCCTCCCCCCTACCCGGGCCAGCTGAGCGCTGGGGTTCAGGGAAGTATAGCCGTCCGGCCTGCCACGGGGGATGGGCTCCTTTAAATAGTCCGGCGGCGCCCCCTTGACGCGACCCTCCTGGCCGCTCATTTGAGGGGTGGGTGCAAGAGCGACTGTGGGTCCTCGGAAACCGGCCTCTCCGTCTCTAAGACACACTGATGGCACCGGGACCCCCTGCTCGGCCTGGCGCTCACGGCCGGGGACCGGCGGCGGTCCCCTTGATCCAGTCCTGGAAGGCAGCAAGCAGGAGAGCAGCGCCTCCTTAAGCGGCGCCGGCCGTCCTTAGTCCCCTCCCCCTGGCGCTGCGGCTGGTTGTCACCCGCACCCACCCAGCTCCTCCCTTCCTCCTTTCCTCTGCTCCAACGTCTCCGGTATACCCGGCGGCTCCCCCCCGCCCCCCCCCCCCATTCACCTGCGCCGACTGCCAAGGGGGCGCCCTTACCTGCGCGCCGGTAAGGGGCTGGGTGACCGGCCTTGGTTCCCGCAGTCCGGAGAGGGTTTCTGCCATTCCCTGCAGGGCTGGCGCCCCAGGGCCGAGAATTCGGAGGGATCCCGGCACCTCTGCCCTACCTGGGATTCTCACCTCCCACCTCGTTGGAGGCCACCTGGACTTAGTGGAAACATCTTGTCTGCGCACCCGCCCCCGAAATGTTACCTACTTGAAATGTGACATACTTAAAAAAAAAAAATTAAGAATCACAGGAAAACCGGATCCAAAATTTCGATAAACATTTTTCTTTGAAATACTATTCTATTGCATCACTGCTCAAAAGCTTGAAAGGTCAATGGCCACTTTTAGCTGAAGCCGTGGCTGTGGGAAGTTGGGTGAGGTAGGGGGAGGGCTGGGAGGGAGGCGCGGCTTCCAAACCTTGCCTGGTGCCCCCCCTGCCGGCCTTGGGAGGAAACGTGAACCAGCTCCCAACCTTGGGGTCTGGAGCCGGGGACAAATGGTTTTCTCAGTAATTTTCCTGCTATTTAGTAGATAACTCTATGCACATGATAAGCTGGTGAGTCGGGGAGGGGGGCATTTCCCAGCTAACAAAGAGCTTTGTTAACTCTGGGGCCGTGTGCAAGTAATCATGTTTCGTTTTTTAGAAAGAGCCTTTGATAGTGTGGGCGGAGCTAACTGAACCCTAAAGTCCTCTACGAAGTAGTTGAAGACTTTTGCACAAGGCACTTAGCCTCTTTGGACCTCTGGCCCTTTTTATAACATGAAGGGCTAGACTCCGGTTCTGGGTGAGGGACTGGGATAAATGAACACATCAGATTCCATGTGAAGCCTGTGTACAGTCTGAGGCCCCAAGCCTTTAAGAAACACTGTGTCTACTAGGGTTAACTGCCCTCTAAATTATCCTAATATGGCTTCTTCTTCCTAGAGGAAGGGTGTACCCACACTTTAGCTTAAATAAAAAGGTATTTATTCCTAAAATTGGGTTGGGGGGGAGAGGGGGGAGGAGGAGGGGACTGGACGGAGTCTTGCTCTATCACCCAGGCTGGAGTTCAGTGGGGCGATCTCAGCCCACTGCAGCCTTGGCCTTCCAGGTTTGAGTGATTCTCCTGCCTCAGCCTCCGGAGTAGCTGGGATTACAGGTGCCAGCCACCACGCTCAGCTAATTTTTGTATTTTTAGTAAAGATGGGTTTTCACCCTATTGGCCAGGCTGGTCTTGAACTCCTGGGCTCAACAGATGCTCCCGCCTTGGCCTCTCAAAGTGCTCCTGCCCTAACATTTGTATAAAGTAAATTTAATATCTACTTGGTTGTGGGTTGAAACGAATCTTCCAGCAACTCCTTTTTTATGTGCTCCTGTTGCCTTGGCACATGCTGTTCCCTCTTTCTAGAATGCTCCAACCCTGATGGCTGCATCACACTTGATTAAAAGAATCCTGGCTGGAGGCTGGGCATGATGGCTCACTCCTGTAATCCCAGCTCTTTGGGAGGTCGAGGCGGGTGGATCATTTGAGGTTGGGAGTTCGAGACCAGCCTGGCCAACATAGTGAGACCGTATCTCTACTAAAAATACAAAAATTAGTGGGGTGTGGTGGTGTGCACCTGTAATTCCAGCTACACAGGTGGCTGAGGCAGGAGAAGGGCTTGAACCTGGGAGGTGGAGGTTGCAGTGAGCCAAGATTGTGCCTCTGTACTCCATCCTAGGGAACAGAGCCAGGCTGTCTCAAAAAAAAAAAAAATCTTGACCAGGCACAGTGGCTCACACCTGTAATCTCCCAGCACTTTGGGAGGCCAAGGCAGGTGATTCACTTGAGGTCAGGAGTTTGAGACCAGCCTAGCCAACATTGTGAAACCTTGTGTCTACTAAAAATACAAAAATTAGCCGGGCGTGGTGGCATGAGCCTGTAATCCCAGCTACTTGGGAGTCTGAGGCAGGAGAATCGCTTGAACCTGGGAGGTGGAGGTTGCAGTGAGCCGAGACTGAGCCACTGTACTCTCCAGCCTGGGTGGCAGAGGGAGACTCTGTCTCAAAAAAAAAAAAAAAAAAAAAAAAAAAAAAAAAAAAATAAGCCAAATACCCCATTGAAAGGGCCTAAAATATGGGGTTGT
>CAUYLG010049890.1:0-46319 GCA_963573385.1 Cacajao melanocephalus
TGGAGAAATAGGAACACTTTTACACTGTTGGTGGGAGTGTGAATTAGTTCAACCATTGTGGAAGACAGTGTGGCGATTCCTCAAGGACCTAGAAATAGAAATTCCATTTGACCCAGCAGTCCCACTACTGGATATATACCCAAAGGAGTATAAATCATTCTATTATAAAGACACATGCACACATATGTTCATTGCAGCACTGTCTACAATAGCAAAGACCTGGAACCAACCCAAATGCCCATCGATGATAGACCAGACAAGGAAAATGTGGCACATATACACCTGGAATACTATGCAGTCATAAAAAACAATGAGTTCGTGTCCTTTGCAGGGACATGGATGAATCTGGAAACTGTCATTCTCAGCAAACTGACACAAGAACAGAAAACCAAACACTGCATGTTCTCACTCATAGGTGAGTGTTGAACAATGAGAACTCATGGACACAGGGAGGGGAGCATCACACACTGGGGTCTGTTGTGGGGGAATAGGGGCAGGACAGTGACGGGGTAGCAAGGTTGGGGAGGGATAACAGGGGGAGAAATGCCAGATATAGGTGATGAGGGGATGAAGGCAGCAAACCACATTGCCATGTATGTACCTATGCAACAATCCTGTATGTTTTGCACATGTACCCCAGAACCTAAAGTACAATAAAATATATATTTTAAAAAGGAGAAGAAAGGAAAATTTACCATTGTGACATTTTTAGTGTCTTATAAGCTTTTTCTTGTCCATGAGTATAAATCTAAAAAAAATAAAAAAGGAAATTGAAAAAGAAAATTCTTATGTAAGTGCCAGGCAACAGCAGACAGCCCACCTTTCCCAGGGAGTCTGGCTACACCAAGGCCTGTGGAAGCAGAGCAGATTGGTGCATTCACCAAAAGAGCCTCGCTGACCTGCACTGAGTTCCCCAGAGAACTGGGCCCTACTTGTTTTTACATCATTAGACCTCTTCAGGCAGGCCGACATCATTTCCAATTTGAAAATGACCTTGGATCACAAGCTGAGGTTTTTAATTTGTTTATACTATTAAACATCTTGAGATATGATTAATAATTCTTCTGCATAGGGAAATAAGTTTATTTCTAACAAAGATGGTCCCGGGCATGTTTCTACTATTTATATTATTGAAGTAAGTTCATTGCACAAACTAATTTTCCAGCACATTCTAATCTTAGCATTGTTTGGTAGTCCCTTAAACTCAGCAATAAGTTGTCTGATAAACCTTGATAAAGATATGTAAGGCACAAATTGTTTAGAAAATTACAAATATGTGATTACTTTCATCCTTTCAAAATAATAAAGTCATGGAAACAAAAATTTTTTTTCTGTATTTTCCAAATTATCAATTACACTAAGGGAAAAGAAACCTTAATTTTTAAAGCTTAACAAGAAATTGTGGGCTAAGATTCCTTAAGGAATCAAATATACATTTCACTTATTGTAAAAGGGTCTACGAAAGCTGTTATTCTTTTAGGAGAGCTCAAGAATAAATAACAGACATGTATTGAGTTGCTCTGTGTGTATTATAGTTAAAGACAGTGGTGTGCTGGTAAACAGTTAACAACCAGCTATACAGAGAGGGAAATAGCCTTGATCTGTATGTCGCATTTGCCAATCTCTGTCATGTAAATACTCCCACTGTGACCAATTTCAAGCTACCAATTTGACATCACTAAATGTGGAGTTAGGAGAAATGTACCACACAGATACAAAAGATAGATATAAATAATCTTAAGAGCATAGATGTTAAAAGGTAGCACCATAATTAGAAAGTTATGTTTTTCAGAAGTTATTTCATTAATATAAATTTTAAATTATAAGTTTATATGATTTGTTAATAATCACTGTGTTTAACAACAGGCTGGCAAAATTCCTGAAGCCGCTTTAGCAAAGCACTAATTAGACTGCATTTGCAGTAATGTGCTACCCAATCCAGTACAACAATTAGGAGATGACAGAATTCAATACATGGACGTGATTTTTATATAATGTTGTTATATAGATAATGATGTATACATAACATTATACATATATAATTTGTTATGATTCAATATTATCATATATATTTCATTATATATAATGTTATATTAAAAACTTTATATATAATGTTGTTATGTGTGTTTGTGTGTGGTGTGTGTGTATTTTTACATACTCATGACCTCTATATAGGAAAGAGTTCTAAAATCCTCCTTTAAGGTAATCGCTTGGTAAACTGCATACACAATTCAATGACAGCCATGCTACTGAATTGTTTTGCAGCTAACAGACCTAATTTTTAGAATTTCCTCTTGGTCCAGCCAGATCAGAGAGAATAAAGCAACACATAATTTCTGGATTCCTAACAAAGTCATCTAGCAGGCCTGAAAGAACTCCAGTATCATTCCCAATCTGTCTAGTCCGTGTATGAGACACAAGGTAGGAAAGGAAAAAGGGGAAAAAGGGAGACTCCCAAAGGATCCCTTCCACAATTAATTATGCAAATCACAAGTAAATTAGACACTAAAATTTTAAGATTGATTGAAAGGCTTGCTCAAATTGCTTTAACTGTGATTCATAAACCAATCACGCAAATTCATATGTTAGGTTGTATAAAAAAATTAGAAAGATGTAGAATGGAATAAGATTACCTTAATTTAAATGTAAAAGACATGGTTGCTGAAGTATGAGTCTCTTACACTGTAAGCACTAGCCCATCAGATGTTAACAAAATCTGATATGCAACAGTTTTACATATCCCCTTGTGGGAGAAAGATCAACTTGTGATCTGCTTTATAAATCAGCTACAGTGTTAAGAGTTAGGCTACTGTAGCTAAATGGCTTTTCGATATGCTTCCTGTTTTAAGCTACCATATTTACAAATGAAAGCTTTTTCAAACCACGGCTTTTAATATAATTTGCATATTTAGTAATACATTGATTAAAATTAAACACGGATTATTGCAATTTATTTCAGAAACAGATGGGATGCATTAAGTGAAAAGCCAGAGCTTTTAAATAGAACAGACTCACTGGCTGACTACTGATGAATGATGAATATAAAAACTTTGTAAATTGGCAAAAAGAAAAAAAAAGCCCTTTGCGCCGATTTCTTTTCAAGGTTTTCCTGACTAGTGATTCTAGGAAATTAGTAATCAAGTTAATTTAAAATGAATAATGTATATCAAAGGTATGCATCAGCTTAATGAAAGCAGATTTCTCAGAATTCAAAATGCTTCCACAAACTTTGACTCTTCCTTGTCTACAGAGTATGTGTTCTCAGGTTTTCCTAATTATGGATTTGATAGGGTTCACCAGCAGATGGCATTCTTCCATTACATACACTCCTGCTGGACTGCTTTGCTTTTACAGTTTCATGAAACTTCTTCACCAGCTAGTGTAAATTAACCATGAATTCACTCAATGGTACAGGTAGCTGGGTTGAAACGTTTGTTTCTGAAATGGCATACTGTTAAAATAGTCTTGGTTGCTCCAAACCTGATTAGATGGTAACAAATTGTTCATTTTTACTCTGTTCTCTGTATCCATTGTTTTGTTGAATATCATTCACAAAAGCTAATTTTAGTAGAAATAATGTATAAGTGTCTTATGTTAGCCTCTTGTCAGTTATTTCATCAAAAGCAGAACTAAGATTTTGCCTCATCCCCTCTTCCCATAGCAGTGTGATATAATTCCATCAGATCACATTACTATGCTAGTTCAATTATGAAAATAATTTTTGCATATAACTTTTTCATTGTGTGAAGCACAGGCATTTTCCAAGTTAATTTAGCAAAATCCAGTTTACTTTGCTGGCTATCCAACACTTCTTATTAACCTAGGTAATTAATTCTCAGAATGCCATAAAAGAGAATCCATGAAGTAAAGTTCATTATTTAGTTTTGATACATTTTTCTTCCCTGATTTTTTTTTAAGTGGGAAGTAAAAAGAGAATTGCATCTACAACATTTAAATATTGTTTCTATTTAAAAATCTTCATTGGACAATGCAGAAATCTTATTAATATATAGGTTCAAATTCAGCAACTTCAACTTGAACTGGATTGCTGAAGGTGAACTTGAAATAAAGTCAGACTAAGACCAAATATTTCCTATTTGATATAGATGCTGATTATAAACTCTCAGAATAAGCTAAACTGGGCAGTTTATAGCACAAATTGTTCACTTCATAGTGATTCAATGACACACTTTTCAAAGCAAAAAATCAAATAAAAACTATTTTTACATAAAGTTTCTGATGATTTTATGCCTTAAAAACAAGTTTTCTTTTGAAACAAAAAAAATTGATTTTTTTCATCAAAATCCTGATTGCAGTAACAACATGCTATAGACGTTTCATTTTGTTATATTTTGTTTTTAAATGTAAACTATTACCCAAAATTACCTCCAGCTTTTGAAAGTTTGATTAAATACTCAAAAGTACTTAAAAGGTCAGTTCCCAGATTCACTGCTATGGATTACTCTAACATGAAATGTTTGTCACCTATTGTGAGTTGTGAAAAATCCCCCTGTATCCAATGTGTTTTGTTTGGATTGAGATGGCATGCAGTTGATGGCTGTGACCTTCATGGTGGCTTAGATCCCTGGCTGGCACTGATTTTTGATTTAGTGCCGATCTGCTGCGCTTGTCACAGGCTGCAAGGTGCTTTCCATGCACTAATGGAACAGCTCAAGGGCAGAGGGGCCCTGTAAATGTCTATCTCTCACCAACCACGGGCTAAATAGAGAGGTGAGTTTTCTACATGTGAATGACAGACTCTGAGATTACATGCAGAAGGTAATACAAAGTTTCAACCTGCACAGACTTGGTGAAAATAATAAGCATTTGCAAAGTGCCCAATTGTAAGGTTATTCTGCCTGCTAATGAATATGTATCTACACTGTTAAAATGGAATATTTAACACAAATACTGATAATATATCTTCATTTGGTGGCAGGGAACTAACAATCAGTTGATGTGTCCTTTGTTTCAACTGTAGTTGTTAATAAATTCTGTTATTTAATGATGTCTTCACCAGAAAATTGCATATGTCCAAACTTTTTCCTTCTAACACAAAATGACATGATAATTGTTATAGAGAGAGAGGAATTTAGAGACAAAAATATAACATCTTGGCCTATGCATCATATTTGCTCGGCATCTTGACTACTAAAGGGTATTCCATACATGCAGCGAAACAAAAACAAATACAGGTAAATTTTGCCTTCTAAAATTACCTGGGCCTAGGTGAGGGTAATTCATGCCAAGAGGCTAGTAAACGTATTATTAGTACATCTGTAAAGTGATCAAATCCTATTTATCCTTTAAGACTCAGCTCAAATGCTGTCCACTCCAGATGCAATTCCTGATTCTCCCAAGAAGTAAGCTCTTCCATTGAATTCTACAATATTTGATTCGTGCATTCGTTAGTTATTGCTGTTTTTCTCGTATGAGGGACACGCTTTATCTCATTTCTTGCAATAGACTGTAAGCTCTTTAAGAGCAAGTACCATATCTATTTTATCGTTATAAATATCTCCTTCCCTGGCCCTATGCCTGACACATTGTGCATGCTCAATACGTGTTTGTTAAATGAATGAATGAGTGATAAATGCATGTCTACAACATGGTAGCAGTCTCCAGGTTGATGAAATTTTAAGGTTATGAGTATTTGTGATGATTTTATCATTAACATTAATATCTGGCTGACTTCTTGAATCTCCATTTCAATCACCACATACAGGTGATCATGGCCCCTCTCACATTCAGAAGTCTCACTATAAAGTGAGAATCGGGAATTGGATCTGGAGGGGATAGCATTTGAGCTGAGTCTTAAACGATAAATAGGATTTGGTCACTTTACAGATGTACTAGTAATATGTTTACTAGCCTCTTGGCAAGAATTACTCTCACCTAGGCCCGAGTAATTTTAGAAGGCAAAATTTACCTGTGTTTGTTTTTGTTTTGCTGTATGTATGGAATACGCTTTAGTAGTCAAGATGCCGAGCCAATATGATGCATAGGCCAAGATGTTTCTGATTTCTCTCTGAATCTGTCTCCCACCAGCTAGACTACATGCTATACCTTATTCTTACTGAAGACGCCTCTACAGCCAACCTCACCAAAACAGAACTCCCCTACACATGCTACTCAGATCTCTCAGTATAGAATAACTTTACTCATCTAACCACGGTATAAGCCACAGGATATAAACTTCATCCATGTCTTGAAGTATTTGAAGTCATCCCATAGGAAGTTGCCTTCTCAGTAGAAGGTACATGCAGCTCGCTTTTATGGCCCTTTGATTCATACATTAATTCTCCAACTCTTTACTCAGTGCCTACGAGGTACCAGGCACTAGAAGGTAATTACGATAGAGTGCTGGGTAGTCTGATGAGGAACCAGGCAGTGTGTCAGGACATACCGTAGACACTGGAGAAACATGGTACCTCTTGGATGAGGAATTTCAGTGATTTAAAACATTGTTTTTATATTAAAATAAAGTAAAAAATAGAATGAAAAATGTGCGTGCATTTTTAAAACACAGAATTCAAAAAATTCCTACTCTGTAGACTGCTGCTGATTCTCCCTGAGTGTGAATGCATTTTATTCTGCCATTCTAGCTAGGTCAGTTGAAATATTTTGATAAGTTGTCTGAAAGAACACATGCTTTGGAACAAGGAAGTCTTGATTAGAATCTCAGTTATTCTTCATATTCATATCTTTGGGTGAGTTATTTAATCACTATGAGTGTGAATGTTCTCATTTATATATTAAAAAAAAAGCCTAATACCTACATTTTCAGATAATTATAAAGATTAAGTTAATACATGTAAAGTATAAAGACAGCACCAAACATAGTAGGTGGTTCTGTAGGAACTCCACCCATCTGTCAGATCCTAATGTTGTTATTTCACATCTCTGCCATTTCAAGTCATTGCAATGGAATCACTGAATAACTGATAGAATAGGTTAACCAACAAATTGCATTCTTAGCCAACACAGTGACTCATTCCTGTAATCTCAACACTTTGAGCAGTGGAGGTGAGAGGGTTGCTTGAAGCCAGGAGTTTGAGATCAGCCTAGGCAACATAGTGAGACTCTGTCTATATAAAAAAAATTAAATTTTAAACTAGTTGCATTCTTTCACAATAAATTCATATTCTCCATGTAGAACATTCCATTAAGATGTCATAGACTTCGTTCAGATGAGCTACATGGTTTTGTCACCACTTGTAAAACTTTCAAAAGCCTCTACTTCAAATATCTCACATTCTAAATGGCCTAACTTCTCTGTCTATTTTTCTGGCTGAAATCCTTTTACTGCCCAATGGTACATAGGTATAATATGAGGTTCTACTCTTAACACTCATCTTTTATCTCTCTATACATATTCCCCTTGGTAAGCATAGCCACTCTAATGGCTTCAAGCACCAACTCTATGCCAGTAACCCTAAAATCTTTGTCTCCAGTCCTGACCTTTGATTTGTGCTGCAGTCTTCAGATTCTACCCGCCTACAGAATATGCACTGTTAAATGAACTACCATATACTCAAACTCAATAGTCCCATAATGTATTTCAAACTACCTTTTCTTCTAGCAGAGTAGAAACTTAGAAGGAATCTTTGAGTTTTTTCCCCTTTTAAATCTCCTATAGTCAATCTATCACGAATTTGTTTCTCTTTAATATGTCATTCAAACCTAAATAGTCTTTTCTACTCCCATTGCAAACTAGTTCCAATTGGGAACTTTGCAAAACTACAGATTCTCAGGCCACCTCAGGGTTACTGAATCAGAAGACTTGGGGACTAAAGCTTTCCAGGTGATTCTCATGCACAGCTAGCCCTTGGAACCATGATTTCAATTGATTTCATGTCTAGTCTTTCCAATTTCAACACATACAGTGCATTTAAGTAAAAATTATATCATGGTGCTTTTTTTTTTTTTTTGAGACGGAGTCTCACTCTACTGCCCAGGCTGAAGTGCAGTGGCACGGTGTCAGCTCACTGCAACCTCTGCCTCCTGGGTTCAAGTGATTCTCTTATCTCAGCCACCCAAGTAGGTGGGATTACAGGCATGCACCACCACACCCAGCTAATTTTTGTGTTTTTGGTAGAGACGGGATTTCGTCATGTTGGCCAGGCTAGTGGTGTCCTATTGCCAACATTAAGCTGAATGTCCTTTGCCAATTCCTAAAAGTCTCCATAACCTAGCCCCACCTTACTTTTTCAGACTTAATTTTTAGTCTGACAAGTACAGTCTTTTCAATCTTATTCCCATGTCAATTCCTCTGTTCATTTTCACTGAGCTGGTCACCCTCTGCATGATTCCAGCTTGAGGTCATGAGGCCCTGGACTGCAATCATGGCAATGAGAGTAGAATGGACTATTTAGGTTTGAATGATATATTAAAGGGAAAGAAATTGGTGATAGATTCACTACAGGGGATTTAAAAGGGAAAAGAGTTCAAAGAATCCTTCTCCATGTACTCACCAACATAAACATCCTCCTTCCTTCAAAGATGAGCCCCATCTGACCTTCTTACCTAGTGTCCTCTGGCCATACCCTTCCCTCTATATATTTTTCCTTCTCTGCCTACTATTGTGATTTAAGTCACAATGTATAAAACCATGCTGTTTTATACTTCTTCTCCTATTACAGTTTTATAAATCTCTCCATAGATAACATGTAAACATCATGAAAAAAAGAACTACACCAAAAATTTGTTTTCATGTTTCTGCTTTTACAACATCTGAAGGCATATTATAGGTATTCAATACATTATTGTAATTAATTAAAACCCATTGAATTATTACTGCATAGCAGATACATGTATTGACTCATTTCTCACAACCCGATGAGGATTTTAACATAAAGCTCCTGTTTAGACAAGGAAATAAACATAGAGAGGTGAAATAATTTACCTCTCTATGGTCAAAACTGCCCCAGTTTAAATTTCAATTCTTCCTCTTGTGAGCTTAACACTGTTTGCAAGAGGAAGCATTGACATATAGACCTGGGCAGTCTTTCCAAAGCTTATTGTCTTAGCCAACACACCATGGAATCATAGGACATGAGTGGCAGAAAGGGCTTTAGAGGCCATCTAGCTCATCTGCCTAGAACTAAGATATTTTTCTATTTACTAATTGTTATGCATTTGTTTAGTTAAAGGCACCTGTTCTCTACTCACTGTCGTGTATGTCCTTTAGGTCTCTCTGGGTCTGTATTTATATCAATACCATACAACTTTTTAGATAACTCTTAATTTATGCATATTATCCGCAGTGATGAATACCTAAATGATTCTACAACAAAATAGATGCAAATAAAAACTCCCCCTTTACCAAACTGTCCATTCTGAAGGCTACTAAAGCAAGCCAAGACACATGTTTCATTAGAGAGTTTCCTTTTCAGTATTTCTGAGCCTTTGCTGCCATTTTTTAAAAAAGGATTTATTAATTCAGTGAGTTTGGGGGTGTGGTGCATGTATGCACATGCTTGTGTGGTGGGGGACAGAGGGATTAAAAGAATATGCTTTTGAAAGTAGAGTGCACATAAAAATTTGTTGATGTCAGGGTAATAAGTGACTTGTTTTTTATGTTGTCCACTTGTTCTGACACACAGACCTGCTATACCTCAGGGTGTGTGAACTGACTGCAATCAAAGTCTGTGCACGTGTCTGGGCTGGGGGTCTCGTTTTCCTGACAGTCAGCATGATCTGAGGGGCACCAGAAGTCACTAGAGTTAAATGGCACTCCATATGATGGAATGAGACACTTCTATCAGCTCATGTCAATGGGAAAAAATATGTTCCAACATTCATAGGAGAGTCCAATATGGCAGTACATGAACCAAGTTTCTTATCTTGGGCTACACACTGAAAATGTGAGCCCTATTAAAATGCTAAAAACAAATGAGGTAGAGCGACAGAGTCCATTGCTCTATTTACACTGATATTGGCTTCCACATACTTATTGGAGGTTCTACTAGAACAGGTAATAAGTAGCTCTAGATTTTTCATGCTTTGGAGTTTTGGAATAGGATGCATAATTGAAATCCACAGATAATACAAAAATTTAATTTTAGTAAGGTATTAAGCCATCTCCTCCTCAATGGAGCCTTTATTATATTAGCTAACAAACAGAATAAGTGACTGGCTTGAATTTCAGCTTTTAGTTTTTTCTATACACCTCCTAGCATTCTTAGGTAGGTGTCAAGCCACCAGAAAAAAAAGAGATCTGTGCTCTTGGCTTGTTCACTGTGATCAACTACTGCCTGTATATTTGCAAGAAGACTGGCTGAAGCTGAGGTTGAAACAAGAGCACCACTTCCATCCTCACAGAGTTACTTGACCCATGTACATAGTGACTTACAGGGTTAGTACAAACCCCTCATTGCCAAGCAGTAGTACAACGCTGCATGAACAGAACTATTTTTAATCAGTAATAACTGTTATCTTCACAAACTAATTAAGTACTGAAGTAAACACAATACAATTACTCTAAACCAACTAGCCAGAAAAAAAAAAATTAAGACAAGGAACCAGTGCTATTCTGAATTTCCTAAGAATCTTGTTTAAAATGAAGATTCCACCAGTCGTTCTCTAGAGAGTCTGACTCAATAGGTTTGGGTCCAAATATATGCATTTTAACAAGTACCCCTTCTTCTCCCTTTATTCATCCTCCTACTCCTCCCCTCTCTCTCATCCCAACCCCAACCCCATCCCATCTAGTTATTCAAGTATGGAGGGTCCATGAACCAAATGTTGAAAATCAGTGCCTAGAGAATAAAAAAAAAAGAGTTGGATATCCCTGCAGTTGGCTTCATAGCAAGATATTTTTTTTTTCTGGTTCCACAACCCTTAGATGAGTTGAGTCTAAATCAGCTATACCAACTTAAAGATCATGTTAAAGATCCAATACACACTTGTTCTAAAGCAAGAACTGATAAAAGTGTTTGCTTACAGGGTATATAGAGCTTTAAGGTATAGCCTTGAGGGCTGCTTAAGGGCAGTATCAGGCTTATGGATAATGAAATGTACAGGATAGTGATACTGTCCAGCCAGAATACTATTCTGCCATGCTCTGATCCAGGCAGAACAAACAGCTGCTGAGGCCAAACCATGACAAGGGCTATTTTTGCCTGTGACATTGGAGAATTTATTCAAGAACAGTTCCCCTTTGTGCCAGGATTTCCACTGTGCAGCTGTAAAGGTTGCTTAGTCCTTGAATCATCTGTTGTTTAAACTTCCCCAAATGTCTAAAATAAAGCAACCCACTCTTCCTGGGATTATGGACCCATATGAGAGTTCTGCTAGCTGGGAATGAAATTGCTTGTCCCTATTTCTTCTGTTCTATATACTTTGAAGAGCAGTCACTTTACAGTAACTGTAAGTTATCTAAATAGCAACTCCTTGCACAGGTACTATGATTTGGAGGAGAAAATAATTTCCCCTAAACGCCACATAGTTCACAAGGGTCTTTGTGAGGACTAAACAATATAAGGCACATGAAAGCATTCTGCATGCTGTAAGATGCCATGGAAACACAGGACTTATTAAATAGCATATAGTAGATAGGAGTCAAATGATAAATATCCAACCAGGAAGGTTACCGTAACACAGAAGCAAATCAACAGACTATCCTCTCCTAGAAATGCTCTTTGTGTGTCTGGCTTCCCACCCCTAATCTGGAAGTACAAACAGTCTGTGCTATGTGTGCCAGATTTCTGTGGACTGAGGCAGAAAAGCCCAGAGCAAAAAGAGAAAATTGTTTTGTATTCATTTCAGCAACAAGAAACTGCAAAGTCACAGTGGTCCCAGTGCAGGGACATCTCATCAGACCTCCACCCATCACTGTGCCCTGCCTTTCTCTGGTTCTTTCCCATTGTTCAAGCACTTTGACACTTTGTGGATTATGCTTTCAGGTTCTTTCATCAATTTAACATTAAAAATCCTGTGAAATATTAATGAAATAATGTTTTAAAAAAAGAAAAATGTTCCTACAATACTGCAACATTTTAATGCCTCATTAAAATCATTAGCAATGCTAATACTAAGGAACTTACTTCATCTTTCAAGGAGCCAAAAAATAAATCATAATAAAATGTTTGTTAATGTTACATCTGGAGAAATAAATTATACAATGCCTTTCTATATGGGCTTTACATAGTTTACAGATGACACACTAAGGTCATATTATTAAGTACATGCAACTAATTTTTTCCCAAGGAAACTCATATTGTATGTTTTATAGTATTCATTAAATGCTGTGAATATTGTTTGTATTTTTCATTTATGAGAAAAATATACAGTATGCCTCTCAACCATCCAGAGCTCTCATGGAACTCAGGTTGCAAACAATGACATGCTTCACTGACCTGGATGACTTACAAAAGCCATTTATATTCAGTACTCTCATTTATGCTATCTTTAAAAATGAGTAAGAGACATATATTAATAGCAAGAAACTGGTAGAATGATTGCATCACTACCCATCTCCAGACTTATTGCAACACTTCATTTTCCATCAGTTGAACTGACATGGGAATGTAAATGTCATATATAATAGTCATATAAAATTTTACTACAGAAGTTACTAAGGCAAGTGTGACAGTTTTCTTCTCTTTGTTGACCAACTTTCCGTTGGAAAGCAAAGGGGTTTAACGCATGGCAAAGTTGTAGGTAGTATGTTATCAAAGAAAACCTCTCACCATTGACTGGTGTGAATGGCACAGCATGTTCTTGAATACATTCACATCTCCTGTGGCGATTGCACAGTACAGGTAAAACCTCAGCCTATGGGCATATCCAGAAGATCTTCGCAACTTCTTTTCTCTCTAAGAATAATCTGGTATTTAGTCATGTACACTGAGACCATTTTTTTTAAGAAACAAATGAAACAAAAATTCTATGCCTAAAAGTGTCCCCATACCTCCCTAGATAAAAATAAGAATCAGGAACCAAGCCAAATCTAATCTCTCCACCACAGCTATTTGATACTTTATTCTGTTGAAAACTAATTCCTGCTAACAGTGTGACTTTCACCTGAACCTGATTTCTCTCAGGTTCTCCATTATAGGCTATACTATTTGAATTTTTCTTCAGGGGTGACTACTAACCATAGTTTAATATTCTCATTAAAATATCCCATACAATGCCTATTTATTATTTACTATTAATAATTATCATTATCATTCTAATAATCATATGACTAAAACATGACTCATTGGGAAGAATTGCAGGAGTTAGGAACAGTTGTTTACAAATGAAACTAGAGTGCATTATTTGGAAAATGCAACACTTATCAAGAAGGGAAGCGGGGAAGATTATGCTTTACTATATATATTAGGTCATCTAGTATGTCCTATATCACAGATGTTGCTAACTTTTACAGTAATATTCTGAGATACAGGGTTGAGAGTTTATATTAACATAGCTAAGCCATTTTTTTTTAAAAAAATGTAATCCTAAATTCTTAAAATCCAAGGATTTAAAGGTGCAGGTTCCAAATCAGAGGACTTAGTGTAGCCCTTTCAATTCAAATTATCATTAGGTTTAGATAGATAGTTAATTAAGAGTTTTAAAATCATATATTTCTAACATAGGCAAGCTCTAAAAATGATAAAATCATTTGTTAAAAACTTCAGTTACATCTTCCTTAGCCATCCGTCTCTTCAGAGAACAAATTAATTTTTCCAATCTAGTAAGCAACAAAAGAAATCGTCGACAAAGGGTGAAATATGAACACAAATGGTAAGTTTTGAATTTACCCTATTTATCTTGAATGTAAGATCTCTTGACCCACTAAAACTCAGTTCACAGTGTTTTATGAAAAATAATGGCTGAAATTGAATGTCTTAATTTACATTTAATGCAATTAAGAATGGTTTAAATTATGACTGATGAACAGCACACACAGATGTCAGTCAGTTTCATCAGAATAAATTGAAGTCAGTGTCAATGAATGCTCCACTGATAAATCCCACTTTACATAAAATTAATAAAAATAAGGAAATATAATCCTTAACTAATTGCAAAATGGTTTGGAATTCCCCTAAATTTTGGGGGGAAAATTTATTGAGAAAACTACAGTATTGTCTGGAAAATGTTGGTTCTTTTCTTAATAGTCAGTAATACCCAAATATTCCATCACAAACAGCCCTAAAGAGGTATAGGATACAAACTTCTACACTGAGTTATGCAGATATTCATGGTGGGAGGAAAAAAATCCACCAAGAAAAAGAGGAGGAGGAACATGAGGAGGAGGAAGCAGATAAAAATGAGGATGAGGAAGAGAAAGAGAAAGAGAAAGAGGGGAAGACATTAGAATAAGCTTTTTGAAAAAATGCATTGGGCAGAACTTTTTTCAGGTTGCTGCACTCCCAGATTTCATCAGCTAGTCTCAAGCATAGCACTGCATTCACATCTTGCTTCATAGAACTGCTGCAAGTTTTTGCTAAAAATGATACCCTCCTTCAGTGTTTTAATGCCAAACTGGGAAGACTGCGGTCTTGACTGCTGCCTGGATTCTTAGCTCGTAGAGAGTACTTTCTTCCTCCATGGTAGACTCTGAAGCTTTGTGGATTGGAGCAGATGTTGCTGCTTTTGAAGTTAATAGAAACTTTATGGACCATTTTTCACTCTCTTGTCCAGGAGCAAATGTCAACCGTAGTTTTATTCAAAATCTGAATTCTTGGCTCAGGTACTAATTGCTGTTAATGTGTTTAAATCCCAATTCTCAGGGAAAGGAGAAAAGCGTTTTTCTAATGGAAGAAACTGGGTTAATATTTGCATTGTTAGTGCCTCGATAAGCAAGAAAAATGCTAGGCTTCTGAGCCATACAATTCTGCAGGCAATCATCAAAGCCCTAAAAACCAAGTTTCTGTAGGCTTAGTGGGTTAGTGTGTTCCGGATGAAATCAATCTTGAAAAACCAAAGAATATGCAAGGGAGTTAGGAACATAGGCTAAAAAAGAGAGAAGAAGGTTCACTGTAGAAAAGTTATCTTAATAACAACCATTCTTTCTACTGCTGCTTGTACAGCACTTTAGAACTAACAATGCACATCCATTGTATGATACACTACTTTTTCATGTCATTCTACCCACTTCACAAATGAGTAAAGTACTCAGAAATTAAAAGACATGGCAGGAAGTGGCAATGCTGACACTTTAATCAAGCTCTTTTGGCTCCAAATCTTGTGTTCAAATTACATGTATCTGTTCTAGCTATGTGAATTAGCAGCAATTTTAAAAGCTCTCAAGAGTATTCAATAATTGTTGCTGCCTTACAAGAGCTATAACTCTAAAAACTGTTACTTCAAGGGCCTTTTATTTTGTTTCATGTTGTGGACTTTTAACCTAATTTGGAACTCCTACTATCTAATAAACGGTGTTGAGTCATTGTAGACATTTCCCAATGACAATTTTTTACCTAACAATTTCCTGACATTGTTCAAGAATAAATGAAGACAAGATCAATCTTGAGGAGAGTGGACCAATAGGTAGCCAGTCATCGAACATACTGAAAAGTTTGCTTATCAAGACCATCTTCCCCACTATAGTGAAATTTTACCATTTCAGAAACAATGATTTGAATCAAGGCAAAGTGTCTCAAAGTAGTCAATTTCATTAAAGAATCCCTCAAGCTAGTTGTTTGGCATTTATTTCTCAAAATACCTGTTAGGAATTGAGTTTTTCAGTAATCCAAGGTATTTTATTTTCATTATATATCTTTCATTAAATCAGTCTACCTTTCATTAGATAAAACCCAACAGTGATATATAAAACAGGGTGTCTGCAGGATGCACAAAGGAGTAAGCAGTTCCTATGTATTTCCTACGTGTTATCTTCCCCTCTTCAAATCTCCCTTTCCTAGCATACCAATCAAAGTAAGAGTGTGTACCCATTCACTTACAATTGTACATGATGCCACAGAGCCACTATTCAGACATGTCACTACCCTCAAAGAACTTACAAGGCTCCTTCTCCAGGACAGAGCTGTTTTCACTACTTTTGCCCAGCCACCTCTGCAAGGCTTAGGGGATCCAGAAACTAATAGGATAGTAAGAGACCAAGCCAGGCACAAGTCAAGTACTAGGCCTGATCTAATTTACTACCAGATTCTCTCTCTTTTTTTTTAATTTTACTTTAAGTTCTGGGATACATGTGCTGAACATGCAGGTTTGTTACATAGGTATACGTGTGCCGTGGTGGTTTGCTACACCTATCAGATTCTCTTAATATAATTTGTTTCTCAAACAATTACCAGAACATTTATAGACCCCACTCATGCAGGAATTACAGGTTATTCAACTTTATTCTGCAAATATGCAGAAGAGATCACAGAAGAACCAAATATGCAGCTTATCCCAAATCGCAAACTCTGCGAGCTCTTCCCCTACTAACTCTTCATGGTACCTCCTTTCTCTTTCCATAGGCTGAGGAACTGTTCTGCTTGCAGCCATAGAATTTCCAATTATAGCCACTAAAGTATGTACAGCATCGACTTCAAAGCTCAGAAATGCATCTCAGATTTATAGAAAGCAGGGGAGGGGAGGAGGGGGAAGATTAAGAGATTACTTCAGAAATGTCCGCCAGAACATGATGTGGTCTAGACAGCATCAAACACACTACTCCACCCCTTTCCAATACCTCTGCCTCAACACCTCTCTGAGCAGTATTTGAGTAAGTTCATGACATACCCTATAACCTCTGTTAACTGACGAGACACTATAACCTCTGTTAACTAACCTGATTTTCATATCCACCATCACAGGCAACTTTTCTAAAAGAGAGAACACTGGTCTCATTATTGCTTGCTTCCTCCCCACTTCTCCCCATAGGCCCCAGGTAAGAGACTTTTCGCAACAAATTCTTTCAATTAAAATTTCTGGTTGGGTGCAATGGCTCAGTCCTGTAATCCCAGCACTTTGGGAGGCTGAGTCAGGTGGATCACCTGAGGTCAGGAGTTCCAGACCAGCCTGGCCAACATGGTGAAACCCAGTCTCTACTAAAAATACAAAAATTAGCTGGTCGTGGTGGCACGCACCTATAGTACCAGCTACTCAGGAGGCTGAGGCAGGATAATCGCTTGAATTCAGGAAGAGGAGGTTGCAGTGAGCCGAGATCACACTACTGCACTCCAGCCTGGGCGACACAGCAAGATGCCATCTCAAAAAAGATAAAAAATAAACAAAATTCCTATGTGGGCAGTGATTGTGTTTAGCAAACTGATTTCTGATCTCACCTCTTATTCCACACCAAGCTCCTGGAGACATATCGGCTGTGCAGCCAGCAGTCAGGAGGGAAGTTAGACATTGTAAGTACTCTGTGTGGGTGACATATAAGCCAGTAAACACTATGTAGGTTTTCTATGTACGTTTTTTTCATTTGACTTCAAAGGATTGTTACTCAATGTTATTCCTCATATTGAAGAATCTAAGGCTAATGCTTTGACTTGATTTTAAAGACTGAATTTTTTTCTGCTGGTATAAATAGTATGGACACAGTAAAAGTACTTGAGAGAGCCTAATGAACCATTTCTTACACCCCATTACCTTTGGTCTGATATGACTGAGAGTGCAGGCACTAATTATCCTCTCTTTCACAGACACCGACATAGATCTACAGTAGATCTTTAAACACAATTTCCCATACAACTCAACATTTCCATGCATAATACATTCCTGTATTTTTCTCCTTGTTGTAGTTTAAACAAGTCCAGGTTCTTGTCTTCCTACAACTTTGTCTAAATACAAAGGACATAGAATTAATAATACTACTTAATATCCAAAGACCAAACATAAAATTATGCACGACTAGAAATAAGGCATTAAAAATAAATTATAAAAATCACATTTCATAAAAGCCTCTATCCATGGGAGAACAACCTAAAATGCATTTAGAAAAATTTAAAAAACAAACATATCTTATTTCCTACTGGGATATAGGAACGATTCTGTCACACTGAAACTTATCTGTAATGTATTAGATATATACTGCAGTGTAGTATCTAGTATAACCAACATGCTTTCTCCATCATTACACGTCTCTAACTTGTGAAAGAAATATCTTTGTAGTTTCTGAAAGAAAAACAAGAAAAGAATAAGCTATGACACTAATACCAGAGTTGATATAGTGAGAAATAGGAAAGAACTTCTCAATGAGATAATTTAGAAACCTATACAGTATATTTGAATGTAGATGGTTAAGATAATATGGACATTTATGAAGGAGGTGTAAGGGCACAGCAAGCCATGTGCTTTCAGTATTTAAGCGTCTCTTACATGACATGTTGAATAGTTCTGGTGAAGATTTCAGTGGTGAGAGAGAAGTCCTTTATCATATAGCAGAAACTGAAAAGAGGTCAAAGTGTGAGGGAACACACCTTAGGGCAGACATCCCAGTTGAAATAATGCTATAGGACACCAAATAAGCTGCAGGTGTGCTCAGGTGTGCCCAAGTTATTGAAGCCCTTAGGATACTCAGGGAGGAGTCCCTGACACCAGTGGTGCCACCTGTTCACCCCCAGTGTACAGGAAAAATACTATCCTTTTTTTTTCTGTGTGTCACGATATAGAAAATTGTCAGGAAGTATTACAAGAGAAAGTTCTCTGTTCATATGGTAACCTTGATGAGGAACTGAGACTTTCCTCATGGAATTTGTGTATGGAGAAATAGAAAATGCAAGATTTATTTTCTGTACTACCTATCATATTTTCCTACAGTTAAGCAAAAAGAGCCTAAAAAAATGCATCAAGTCTACAAATTCTTTGATCCCAAGAATGATAAAGTGACAAAGCTAATGTGTGTGGTTCTCTGAGTATTCAGGCCACACTGACAGGCAGTCAGTCGGTTATAGAAGGATAAAATGAACCTTCTGGATAGAGTCTTTCTGACACCACAGATTTACTAGTTCTCTCCTGGATAACCTCTTATCATGTTGTAATACTTCGCAGAATGTCTTGCATAGTGAATAATGATCTGCAATGTGACAAAACACACCCTTATTCTCTTTCTCTCTTAGAAGAACCCCCTGATCTATGTTTGGCCCCATTCCTTCCTGTCTCCTGGAAATCACCGTCTCTTTTGCCTGTTTTTCTGCTTCTCCTTCTGGTCCTTTCCCTTACGTATTAACATATGCAATTCTCCCACACCTTCAATCCCCCTCTCAACCTGACACCCCTTCTAACAATTATCTTATCTCTGCTTCCTTTCACATTAAGTTCCTCAAAATACAGCTCTACACACGCTCTCCACTTCCCAATGTCCCATTGATTTCTTGACTTTCTACAGTCAAGCCCCAAACACTGACCATTAATGACACTCACTGCCAAATATTGCTTGACCTGATATAAGCCACCCTCTCCTTCGAACTCAGGTCTCTTACTCATTTATTCTGTTCTCTATTCCCCTCTTCTTGAATCTTTCTCATGCCACCATGATCTCTGGCTACCTCATCTCAGATCTCTTTATGGGCTCCTTTTCCTCTTTAGGAGTTAGCATTAGCCAGCCAGGCATGGTAGCTCATGCCCGTAATCCCAGCATTTTGGGAGGCCAAGGCAGACAGATCACCTGAGGTCAGGAGTTCGAGACCAGCCTGACCAACATGGAGAAACCCTGTCTCTACTAAAAATACAAAATTAGTGGGTCATGGCGGCACATGCCTGTAATCCTAGCTACTCAGGAGGCTGAGGGAGGAGAATAGCTTGAACCCAGGAGGCAGAGGTTGCGGTGAGCCAAGATTGCAAGATTGCACTCCAGCCTGGGCAACAAGAGTGAAACTTCGTTTCAAAAAAAAAAAAAAGAGTTAGCATTAGCTAGTTCTTGGTCCTTTTTCTTTCTCACATTTCACACCCTTTCTGGACAGTTCCACTTGGATACTTCACAGGTAGCACAACTAAACATGGCAAATCCGCACCAACTATCTTTCCTCAAATGCTACTTTCTGCTCTCTCCTATCATCCCATCTTTGGTTAACGACATCACTCTCAGACCAATTACCTAAGCCAGAAATTTGAGAGTTATATTAAAGTTATTTTAAAGATTTGTTTTTGTGGTTAGACGTAACAACAAATGAACTCCAGATAGCATAATAATAATTTTTAAGTAGGTGGGTATTGAAAGGATACTGGCATATTTCACAGAATCAAAGGAAGAGTTGACATTGGAAGTGAAGGAAACAGGACATCACTGGGGGCTTCACAAGAAGACCATGATTTTTCTCCTCAGCCTACCCACAAACAACTCGCAGTCTCTGCCTTCCTGTGTTCTAAATTTCTTTCATATTCTCAGGGAAAAAATTGTGTTGGGCCAGCTGGGGTCATGTGTCACTTGTAGGCCAATCAGCTAAGCTCTAAAAACTGAAAGAATAAATTTGCAATCCACATACCAACAAGGAATTGGTACCACAATGTAAAAAAGATTTCCTACAAAACAATATCCCCACACCACCCCACTCCCCTGCTGCCTTCCCAAAACAGCAAAAGAAAAATGGGCAAAGGAAAATAAAGATAATTTTCACCATAGGAACCAAGTGTTATCAATAAAATATGAGAAATTGCTCAATCTCAGTAGTAATCAAGAGATGCAAATTAATAAAACAAAGAGAATCATTTCATACTAATCATAATTGTAAAATATTATTAGGTCTGATAACACAAACTATTGTTGAGGATGGAGAGAATAGAAATTCATCTAAATACTTCAAAGAGTACTTTGGCAATATTAAATAAAGTTGGCCATAATGTTACACAACCTAGAAATTTTACAGCTAGACGTTTACCCTAGAGAAACCCTACACATGTGCACTAGGAGATATATACAAGAATATATATTTCAGCACTGTTCCTAATGAAAGAGTAAAAGCAAACTCAGTAGGAAACAGCTAAATAAACTGTCGTCCATTCATAAAATAGAATAATATACAGTAGTGGTAGAATTGTATACAGTAGTGAAAATGAGTTAACTAGAACTATGGATATTTTTTAAACGTCAAGAGATCAAAAGAGTACTGAGAGATCAGCTTCCAGCACGACAATGTGACAGCATGAGGACTTCCATTGACCCACCCCCAGTGACATTATTAAAAAGCGACAATTTAAGACCTCTGGAAACACTTCTGGGTGAAAACAGCAAATGAAGAAACACCTATTAGGGTAAATCTGTAAATTCAGTAAAAAAGCCAGAGTCTGTGTTATCTGAAGAACCAAGAGTGCTCTCTCCCTCCTGCTCCCAGCTCAATAAGACAGACTCCACTCAACATTGCTGCAGCTAAGAACATAGGGTCTCTCTACCTCCAACTCCCAGTTGGAAGGCTTATTTCCCTACACAAGAAACCTAGCATTTCCATGTTACTAAGGCTAAGTACTGGGAACTGTGGTGAAAACCTGAGGGCTCCCTTCTATCCAGCCCCAACTCCTGGAATATAGGGCCTATCTCAGCACATCTAAGATGGCCTTGCCCCACCTCATGAGGCAGTGGTTCCATGCCAGGAAAGGCAAACCAAGAAGACCCTTAGCTGCCGGACCCCTTCCACTGAGTGTTCAGTTCCTAAAGGAGAGCTGTTACTCAGAGAGAAGCTTTTCATTGTCCTCAACCCCAGTTCCAGAGCACTGGTTTAGTGACTTCACTTATGGGGAGAAGCAGGCTTGATCTCTTCACAAGTGAACTGACTGCATTTGTAACAGAGCACAGGTACTCTCAAGAACAGTAGAAGTTGTGGTGAAATGCAAGTGGAAGAAGATTCATGAATTTAATGAAGAGACAGACTAGACTATAAGTGGCTAGTTTGCAAGAAAGGAATGTGGAATAAGAAAGCTGGGAGAAGCTTTTCTGTGATCAGAACAAAGATCAAACACTGACCTCAGAAACTACAGATGCTCCTCAACTTATGATGGAGTTATGTCCCAATAAACCCACTATAAGTTGAAAATACCATTAAGTCAAAAGTGTATTTAATGCATCTAACCTACTGAACATAATAGCTTAGCCTAGCCTAACTTAAACATGCTCACTCGGAACACTTACATTAGCCTACAGCTAGGCAAAATCGTTTAACACGAAGCCTGTTTTTTAATAAAGTGTTGAATATCTCATGTAATTTATTGAGTACTGTACTGAAAACGAAAAACAGAATGGCTCATTGCCACTGCCCAGCACTGCAGGAGTATCATATTGCAAATGACTAACCTGAGAAAAGATCAAAATTCAAAATGCAAAGTACAGTTTCCACTAAATGCATATCACTTTTGCACCATTGTAATGTCAAAAAAATTATAAGTCAAACCATCATAATTTGGATATGTTTTCAGAGCAATTTATACCCCCAGGGAATTGTAGGAAACAATAGAGACATTAGCCAAAATTAGTAGAGTTTAAGAGGCTTAACACTGTAGAGAGCTAGGTGGTAGAAGGTAGGATTCACTAAAATAGACCCTTGAGCCAGAAAACAAACAAACAACAGCAAGACCTGGCAAAGGGGAGTTTAGTATCCAAAGTACTATGTATATTATTTAAAATGTCCATTTTCCAAATAAAAAATACAAATCATACAAAGAAATAGGAAAATATGGCCCATACATCAGATAGCAGGCAACAGAAACTGCTGGTGAGAGCAACCAGATGTTGGATTTAATGGAAAGGACTTCAAAGTAGCCATTATAAATATGTTAACAGGACTAAAGGAAAGCATAATTAAAGAAGTAAAGGGCCAGGCACAGGGGCTCACACCTGTAGTTCCAGCACTTTGGGAGGTCGAGGTGGGTGGATCACCTGAAGCTAGGAGTTCAAGACCAGCCAGGCCAACATGGCTCTACTAAAAATACAAAAACTAGCCAGGCCTGGTGTTGGGCACCTGTATCCCAGCTACTCGGGAGGCCGAGGCAGGAGAATTGCTTAAACCCAGGAGGTGGAGGTTGTAGTGAGCCAAGATTGCACCACTGCACTCCAGCCTGGGCAACAGGAGCAAAACTCCATTTCAAAAAAAAAAAAGAAGAAAGATATGATCATAATGTCTCATCAAATAGATAATACAATAAAGAGAAACTATAAAAAAGAGCCAAATGATAATTCTGAAATTAAAAATTATAATAAAAGAAAATTTTAAATTTCACTACAGTGGCTCCACAATAGATTTGAACTGGCAGAGAAAAAAATAGTGAACTTGAAGACAAATCAATTAAGATTATGTAAGCCAAAGAAAGATAGAAAAAGTAATGAAGAAAAATGAGCAGAGCCTCAGAGAAATGTGGGGCATGACTAAACTTGCCCAATACACGTAATGAGAGTAGCCGAAGTAAAGAAAAAAGACAAAGAAAAAGAAAAAATATTGTAAGGAACAATGGCTGAAAACTTCCCAAATTATTGAAAAACATTAACCTATATACCTAAGAAGTACAATGATTCCAACTAGGATAAATTCAAAGAGATCCATAAATAGACGCATCACACAAAATATGCCAAAAATCAAAAACAAAGAGAAAACTTTAAAAGTAGCAAGAGAAAAAAGGACTCATCATTTGCAAGTGAACCTCAATAAGATTAACAGCAAACCACACAACAAAAGCAACAGAGTCCATAAGACAGTAGAATAACATGTTCAAAGTGCTCAAAAAATATCTCTGTCAAACAAGAATCCTATATACAGCAACACCATCGTTCAAAAAAGAAGTTGTAATAAAGACTTTTCTAGGCCAGCTGCAGTGGCTCACACCTGTAATCCCAGCATTTGGGGAGGTCGAGGCAGGCAAATCACCTGATCAGGAATTCAAGACCAGCCTGACCAATATGGAGAAATCCCATCTCTACTAAACACATAAAATTACCCAGGTGTGGTGGCACATGCCTGTAATCCCAGCTACTTGGGAGACTGAGGCAGGAGAATCACTTGAATCTAGGAGGCAGAGGTTGCAGTGAGCCGAGACTATGCCATTGCACTCCAGCCTGGGCAACAAGAGTGAAACTTTGTCTCAAAAAAAAGTTGTTGCTAGTAGACCTTCCATACAAGAAACACTAAAGTTCTGCATGCTGAAAGCAAGTGACCCCAGATGGTAATTCAAACACATGCACTCACACATATTGTAAAGTTAATTATGTAATCAGAAAAGAAGTGTAACTGCATATTTTTCTTTCTCATCTTAACTGATTTAAAAATTAATTGTATAAAATAAGATGCATATTATGTATTGCTGTGCCTATAACATATTTAAATATAATATACATGTAATATATTTGCCAATGACAGCAAAAAAATGTAAGTGGAAGTTAGGCTGTATTGAGGTAAGGAAATGACCACAAATAGTAAATTGATTATTATAACTGTGTATTATTGGGTTTGTGACATCAATAGCTATAATATGTAGAACAAAAATGCCATAAAAATAGAAAAAAAGGAATAGAGCTATATAGGAGTAAGATAGATAGATAGGTAGACAGACATCACTGAAATTAAACAAGTATAACTCTGAAGTTGATTCTGGTAAGTAAATGTGTATATGGTGTATTAGTTCTTTCTCATGCTGCTAACAAAGACATATGTAAGACTGGGTAATTTATAAAAAAAAAAAAAGAGGTTTAATTGACTCACAGTTCAGCATGGCTGGGGAGGCCTCAGGAAATTTACAATCATGGCAGAATGCACCTTTTCACAGGATTGAAGGAGAAAGAATGAATGCCAAGAGAAGGGGAAAGCCCCTTATGAAACCATCAGATCTCATGTGAACTCACTCATTATCATGAGAACAGCATGGGGGAAACTGCCCTCATGATTCAATTATCCCCACCTGGTCCTGCCTTTGACACATGGTAATTATTACAATTCAAGGTGAGATTTGGGTGGGGACACAGAGCCAAACCATGTCATATGGTAAATCCTAGAGCAACCACAAAAAATTACAAGAAAATATTGTGAAAAAAAATCATGAAAGAAATGAAAATACTACCTTAGAAAATATACACTTAATGGAAAAGAAAGGCAGTACAAAAGAAACAGAACAAAAAAATAGGAAAAAATAAAAAGTAAAATGGCAGATGAAAACTCAACTATAGCAATAATAATATTAAATATAAATGGATTAAACATTAAAAGGATTGTCAGACTGGATTAAAAAATGTGATCTACAGGAGACACACTTTAGATTCAAATATACATATTGATTCAAAGTAAAAAGGTAAAAATTATATATTATGCAAACAGCAATCACTTGAAAACTGAATACAGATACTACTAATAACAGACAAGAGACTTTAAAATAAAAAATATTATCAGAAAAATGAGGGACATTTTATAATAATAAAATGTCAATATACCATGAAGATATAATAATTATAAATATATATGCTTCTGAAATGGAACACCAAAATGCATAAAGCAAAAACTGACAGAAATGAAGAGAGAAATATATAATTCAACAATTATAACTAGAGGCTTCAACATCCCACTTTTAATAACAGATAGAACAGCTAGACAGAAAATCAACAAGAAAACAGAAGACTTGAGAAACTCTATAAACCAACAACTCTATAAACCAACTACATGTAACAGACTTCTAGGGAACACTTCACCAAACAATAATAGTACATTTTCTTCTCAAGTAGATGTGGAGAATTCTTCATAGACCATATCCTAGCCCACAAAATGAAACTCAGTAAAATTAAAAAGATAGAAATAATACAATGTAGGTTCTCCAACCATAATGGGATGAACTTAGAAATCAATAGTGGGGAAAATGGGAAAACTCACAAATATGTGAAAATTAAACATACTCCTAAATAACACAAGGTTCAAAGAAGAAATCAAAAGAAAAATTATGAAATACTTTCAGATGAATGAAAAGAAAGACTTCATACCAAAATTCATGGGCTGCAGCTAAAGCAGTAGCTAGAGAAAAATACATAGCTGCAAAAGCCCATATTAAAGAAGAAAGATCTCAAATCAATAACCTAACCTAACACCTTAAGATACTGGAAAAAGAAAAGCAAACTGAGCCTAAGTCAAAAGAAGAAAATAAGTAATAAAATTAGAGGAAAGATAAATGAAACACATTTTTAATTAGAAGAAATCAATGAAACCAAAAGCCAGTTGTTTGATAAGATCAACAAAAATGACAAACCTTTAGCTAGATTAATGGGGAGTGGAAGGAGGACTCAACTTACTAGAATCAGACAAGAAAGAGGGAACATTACTGCCAAACTTACAGAAGTAAAAAGAATTATCAAAGAATATCATGAACAATTATATGCCAACAGATTAAATAAATTAAATGGACAAAATTCCTAAAAGAAACAAATTACCAACTCTGGCTCAACAAGAAAATAGACAATCTGCATAGATATATAACAAGTGCAGAGGCTGAATTAGTAATAAAACAAACTACCCACAGGCCAGGCACCCTGGCTGTAATCTCAGCACTTTGGGAGGCCAAGGCAGGTGGAAAACTTGAGCTCAGGGGTTCAAGACTAGCCTGGGCAACATGGTGAAACTCCATCTCTACAAAAAATAACAATAATACAAAAATTAGCCAAGTATGGTGGCCCATGTCTGTAGTCTCAGCTACTCAGGAGGCTGAGGTGGGAGGATCACTTGAGCCAGGGAGGCAGAGGTTGCAGTGAGCTGAGATCATACCATCACACTCCAGCCTGGGTGACAGAGTGAAACCCTATCTCAGAAGAAAGAAAAAAAAAAGCTACCTATATACACATTGCATGTCTGTATCAAAATATTATATATGTACCCCATAAATATATACTATTATGTACCTATAATAATTAAAAATTAAAAAAAAAAACTACCAACAGTGAAAATCCCAGGCCCAGATGACTTCACCACTGAATACCTCATGTCATTAGAATTAAAAAGTGCATAATGATCTCAATAGATGCAGGACAATCATTTGACAAAATCCAACACCCTTTTATGATAAAGACACTCAACAGACTAGGAATTTCCTCAACTTAATAAAAGACATCTGTGAAAAAACCATAGCCAACATCAACCTCACTGGTGAAAGACTGGTTGCTTTCTTCCTAAGATCAGAAACAAAATGAAGAGGTCCACTCTGACCATTTCTACTCAACACTTTACTGGAGGTTTCAGGCAGGGCAATTAAGGCAGAAAAATAAATAAGAGGCATATAGACTGGAAAGGAAAAGTAAAATTATCTTTATTTGCAGATGACATAATCTTCTATGCAGGAAATCCTAAGGAATACACTAAAAAACTATTAAAACTCACAAATGAGCTGAGCAAGGTTGGAATAAACCAAAGTCAGTTGTAGTTTTATACCCTCACAATGAAAGATTCAAAAATGAAGTTAAGAAAGCAATTTAATTTGTAATAGCATCTTAAAGAACAAAGCACTTAGAAATAAATTTAAGAAGCCAAAGACTTGAAACTGAAAAATACAAATACTTACAGTCAACTGATCTTCAATAAAGCAAACAAAAACATAAAGTAGAGAAAGCACACCCTTTTCAACAAATGGTGCTGGGATAATTGGCTAGCCAAATACTTACAGCCAACTGATCTTCAAAAAAGCAAACAAAACATAAAGTCGGGGAAAAGACCTCCTATTTACCAGTGGTGCTGGGATAATTGGCTAGCCACATGTAAGAGAATGAAACTGAATCCTCATCTCTCACCTTATACGAAAATCAACTCAAGATGGATCAAGGACTTAAACTTAAGACCTGAAACTATAAAAATTCTAGAAGATAGCATTGGAAAAACCCTTCTAGACATTGACTTAAGCAAGAATTTCATGACCAAGAATTCAAAGCAAATGCAATAAAACAAAGATAAATAGGTGGAACCGAATTAAACTGAAGAGCTTTTGGATGGCAAAAGGAACAGTCAGCAGAGTAAACAGACAACCCATAGAGTGGGAGAAAATCTTCACAATCTATACATCTGACAAAGGACTACTATCCAGAATCTACAACAAACTTAAACAAATCAGTAAGAAAACAAACAAACAAATGATCCCATCAAAAAGTGGGCTAAGGACATGAATAGACAATTCTCAAAAGAAGATATACAAGTGGGCAACAAACATATGAAAACATTGTATACATCACTAATGATCAGGGAAATGTAAATCAAAACCACAATGCAGTATCACCTCACTCCTGCAAGACTAGCCATAATCAAAAAAATAAAAATACAGTGTATGTGGATGTGGATGTGGTGAACAGGGAACACTTCTACACTGCTGGTGGGAATGTAAACTATACTGCAGCTATGGAAAACAGTGTGGAGATTTCTTAAAGAACAAGAAGTAGAACTACCATTTGATCCAGCAATCCCACTACTGGGTATCTACCCAGAGGAAAATAAGTCATGATTCGAAAAAGATACTTGCACCCTCATGTTTGTAGCAGCATAATTCACAATTGCAAAATCATGGAACTAACCCAAATGCCCATCAATCAATGAATGGGTAAAGAAACTGTGACATATATTTACGCAATGGAATACCACACAGCCATAAAAAGGAATGAATTAACAGTATTCACAGTGACCTGGATGAGACTGGAGACTATTATTCTAAGTGAAGTAACTCAGGAATGGAAAACCAAACATCATATGTTCCCACTGATATGTGAGAGCTAAGCTATGAGGATACAAAGGCATAAGAATGATACAATGGACTTTGTGGACTTGGGGGGAAGAAAGGGAGGAGGGTGAGGGATAAAAGATCACAAATATGGTTCAGTGTATACTGCTTGGATGATGGGTGCACCAAAATCTCACAAATCACCACTAAAGAATTTACTCATGTATCCAAATACCACCTGTACTCCAATAACTTACGGAAAAAAAATGCATATAGTTTGCTCTTAATTTAAAATATATTAAACTTTGAACAATTCAAGTAATGTAAGTCTATTTAAAACTTCATAAGCCATGCAAGTGTACACTGCATTTTCAACATTTTAAGAACTTTTTTAAAAATTGTAAACTAAACCATGACAGTTTAGTTAAACAAATAATAAATAACTGTTTAGTGGCAAAATAAGTTACTGAAATTGATTGTGGTGATGGTTGGATATCTGTGAATGTACTAAAAACAAATTTTATACTTTATATGGGTGAATTGTATGGTTTATGAATTATATCTCCATAAAGCCCTTTTATTTCTTTATTTGTTTATTTATTTATTTATTTATTTTTTTGAGACAGGGTCTTACTCTGTCACCCAGGCTGGAGTGCAGTGGTACAATCACAGCTCACTGCAGCCTCTACCTTCTGGGGTCAGGTGAGCCTCCCACTTCACCGTCTCTAATAATTGAGACTACAGGTGTGTGCCATCACGCCCAGCTAAGTTTCGTGTTATTTTTAGGGACAGGGTTTCACCATGTTGCCAGGCTGGTCTTGAACTCCTGGACCCAAACAATCTGCCCACTTCAGCCTCCCAAAGTGCTGGGATTTACAGGCATGAGCCACTACACCTGGCCTCAATAAAGCTATTTTTTTAATGTTGAAAAAATGAGCAAGTTGGAAAATAGCTTATGTGATATTTTGAAACATGTATGAGAGCAAATATTTTATGTTTTTTTTACAATTATCTAAACTTTTCAAAGCAAATGTTTTGGTTGAAGTATTGCTTACATACAGAAAAACGCACAAATCCTGAATTTTTAATAAGGTCAACCTACTCATGAAAACACCACCCAGATCAAGATCTTGAACATTTCCAGTACCCCTAAAGCTTCTCTCTTGCCCCTTCTCAGTAATTGTACACTTGCATGGCTTAAGGTGATAACCAGTTTTTGGCTACTACAAATAATATTTCCATAAACCAGTTCAATGTATGTATTTTTGGTGCATATGTATAACCACACATTTCTGCTGGACATATACCTAGGAGTCAAATTACTGGCTCTTAAGATATGCACACATTCAGCTTTAGTAAACACTTCCAAATAATTTTCAAAAGTTTTGTACCAACTTAGACTCTTGCCAGCAGTAGGAAAGTTCCCAACTTCACTTACTCATCAACACTTGATATGGTCTATTTTGTTTCATTTTATAATTTTAGCAGTTCTCGTGTATATAAAATGTTATCTTTTGCTTTAATGTGCCTTTCCCCAATAAGCAATGATGTTCAGCACTGTTATGAACTGAATTGTACCCTCTCAAAATTCATTTGTTGAAGCACTAATCCCCAGTACACCTCAGAATGTGATTGTATTTGCAGATAGGGCCTTTGAAGAGGTAAGTAATTAAAATGAGGCTGTTACTCTTTGTCCTAATATATTACTAATATGACTGGTGTCCTTATAAAAGGAGGAGATTAGATCACACTGAAAAACCAGAGACATGTGTGCACAGAGGGATGATTATGAAGAGGCAGCTAGAGGGTCATCTGCAAGTCAAGGAGAAAGGCTTCAGAGGAAACCAGTTCTACCAATAGGATCTTGCACTTTCAGCCTCCAGAACTGTAAGAACATAAATTTCTAGCCACCCATTATGTGGTACTTGATTACAGAAGCCCTAATAAACTAATACAGTCACCTTATCACATGCTTATTGGCCATTTTAAAATCCTTTTTTATAAACACCTGTTCAAACAATCCATTTAAAACTGGATTATTTGCCTTTTCCTTATGGATGGTTAGTAGTTGCTTATATATGCTGGATATGAATTCTTTGTCATATATATGCATTGCAAAAATCTTCCACTCAGTGTTTTGCCTTTTTACTCTTTTAATGGCATCTTTTAATTAATAGATAGTCTTGGTTTCCACAAAGCCCAATATCTCCATCTTCTCTTTTATAGTTAGTACTTTGAATTCTGTTTAGAAAAATCTTTGCAAAAAAAAAAAAATGCTGATAAGGATATTCTCCTGTGTGATCTTTTATAAACCGTATTGCTTCACTTTCTACATTTAGATCTGAAGTCCATATGGAAGTGATTTTTTTGTGTGTAAAATAAGATAAAGATGAAGATTCCTTTTTACTTCAATTTGGATATTTCCTTTTTTGGAAAAAAGACTCCTTTCCCATGCACTTCCAAGGCAACTTTGAATTTAATCAATTATCAATCTGTTTCTGTGTTTTCTAATTTATCTCACTGACCTACATGGTCAATTCTCATTATTTGCAATAGCTATTAACAAAGTTTCTGCAAACACTGAATTAGTAAATACCAAATGATTGCTCCTATGGGAAATAAATGATTAGGTTCCTGAAAGCCTCCAGTCACAACATTTGTGTCAACCAGTCAGTACATAACCTTGTTTTATGTGTGTTTTTGTTTTCAAAAACCATCTTTAATATGTATTGTTAATTCATTAATACTAAGCTTATGGCTAACAGCACTATAATTATACCTGAAAGAAGCTTACATAATACATATATTTTCTCAATAGGGCACATCACAGCCTTCTTGCACTTAGTAACACCAGCAAGCACTTCAGCACTACTCTTGGGGCCATTTAAATAGCACAATCATCAACAAGAAGCACAACAAATGTGAAAAATGTGGCACTTGATTACAAAAAGGACACTTATTTAGATATGAGAGAAACCCACACCTCGTTCAGCCTCAGCAGGTAATGTGCATATCAGGCAATTCAAATTTGTCAATGCTCTGCAAATGTCCTCTAACGACTATGAAGCAGCAAACATTGATTTGGGGTTACAAATAAATTTTAGCAGGCACGGGAATTTACAAACCAAAATCCATGAATAATGACAATGAATTGTATATCTGTATTATGCCAGTTTTATTCAGTCATATTTACTGTAGATTTTAAACTTAATATCTAGTAGTATAAATCCTTTAGCTTTGTTCTTTTTTCAAGACTGTCAGAGTTATTCATTTTAGAATCAGCTTATCAAGTTTTTTTTTTTAAAGCTTCCAGGGGTTTGAGATTGCATTACATTAAAAAAAACAAAAAACTGGCTGGGATTCTGATTGGGACTGCAGTGGATCTATAGATCAATTTGGAGGAAACTATGTTGTCTTCCAACTTTACATATGGTATATCTTCCCATTTATTTATGTCTCTCTCTCAGAAATATTTTGGAGTTTTCTCTGTAGTGATCTCTTACATTATTTCTTAGGATTTATTTCTAAGTGTTTTCCATGGTATTGCAAAAACTATCATTTTAAAATTTCATTTTACAATTCTTCACTATATATAAATATGATTAATTTTTGTATTTTGATCTTTCCAAATTCACTTACTAATTTTAACAGTTTATCCTTCTAAAATTTTATACATGCATAATCATGTCATTCATGAGCAATGATATTTTTATTTATTCCTTTCCAATCCTTATAACATCTCTTTTTCTTGCCATATAGCACTAGCTAAGACTTCAGTACAATTCTGAATAGAAATGGTGAGAGCTGGCATCCTTTTGTCTCTATCTCAGGAAGGAAAACTTTCAATATTTCAATATTATGTTTGATCTTTACATAAGATTTTTGTAAATATTTTATATGCATTTTGGGTTATAGCCTTTTATTCCTGATTTTCTAAGATCTTTTATAAACATGTTTTTTTCAATGCATTTTTTTCTTTATTTATGGAGATAATCGTATGGAGGAGGTTTTTTTCTTCTATAAATTTTATTAATGTGAATTTTATTGACTTTTTAAATGTTAAACTAACCTTGCATTCCTGGAATAAATCCAACTTGGTTGTGATATGTTATCAGTTTTATAGATAGCTGGATTAGATTTGCTAATATTTTAATTCTGGATTTTTACAACTATGTGTCTCTGTTTTGACTGCCTTACCAATATCTGCAGTGGGTTAGCAGGCATCTCCTTTCATGATAGGTTCACATGACTGAGCATGTAACACCCAACAGGATGTAGAGGAAATACATCAGAGTTATTAAGACATCAACTCCCAGGAGGAGGGATACAGCTTATCCCAAGGGACCACACAGGTGGCACATGGGATGAGAGAAAGAGGACAAAACAAAGTGCCTTACAAAGCTTGAAGGATAGGACTTCCCACAGACACCTTTAATTGGGTACTTTGAGTAAAAGGTAGTGGGAAACTAGGTCAGAGCTGAGAAAGAGGCAGAGCAGAGGGGATCTGAGAATGAACTGTGTTAGATAAAATAGCTGGCAGCAAAGGAGTCTTGTTCAGGATAGCAAAGGGAAGAACAGCTAGTCAGGACTAGTGGTCTGTGTGCTAAGGGAGTAGTCCTCCCTTGGAACAGGTCTATATTTCTCCCTTTCCCCTTGACAGATGTTGTGGCAACAACTTATTATAAGTAAAATATTTTTTCACTACAATGTTAATGAGAGAGATTGACCTGTATTTTTCCTTTCATGTATTGTCTTTTCCTGTATTCCTTGTATTTCCTTTCCTGTATCATTCCTTTCTTGCTTTGTTAGAAAGGTTATGCTGGTCTTATAGAATGAGTTGGAAAGTGCTCCCTCTTTTTTATTGTTGTTCTTTTCTGGAAAAGTTTATGTTAAGACTGGGATTGCCTAATGTTTGAAAATATTACTTTCAATATTAATGGAAATAAATGTTTGGAAGAATTCACCAGAGAAGTCATCTGAAACTTTAGTTTTCTTTCTGAGTGGTTGTTCCAATTATTCTCAATTTCTTTAATAGAAAATAAAATTGAATTCTTTATTCCTCCTTGATTCCATTTTCTGAAGTTTTATTCAAGCAATCTCCCCTTTTGTTGAAATTTTCAATGTTTATGTATAAATTTGTATTTAAGGTATAAATATATACCTTATGTAACATCCTCCTTATTGCCTTTTTAATAATTAGGATCTACAGCAATGTCTCATTTTGTTACTGATATTGGTCATTTGTGCCTTCTCTGTTTTTTTCCTCATCAGTATTAGCAGGAGTTAATCAAACTTATTAGTCTTTCCAAAGAAAAACTTTTGGCTGTATTGATTTTCTCTAGTATACCTATGTTTTCTGTTCTCTTGGTTTCTGTTCTTATTTTTATTACTTTTCTTATTCCATTTTGAGTTTGATTCACAGATCCTTTACTAATTTCAAGAGATAGATTCTTAATTTGCTGACAGCCAGCCTTTCTTTTTTCCAATATATGCATTTAGAGCTGTAAGCATCCCACTAAGCATGGTTTTCACTGTATCTCATAAGTTTTGATCTGCTGCTTTTTTATTATTATGTAGCTCTATGTTTTCTAATTTCCAATTTGATTTCTTCCCTTACCGTTAAGTTATACAGAAAATGTTGTCTAATTCCGAAATATTTGGAGGGGGATTACTAGTTTTCTGTTATTGAGTTCTATTTAATTCTGCAATGGTCAGAAAACAGCCTCTGTATTATTTCAGTCATTTGATATTTGCTGAAACTTGCTTTATGTTCCATCATATGATCAATTTTAGTAAATGTTCCATGTGCACTTAAAATAATGTACATTCTAGGTTGTTAAATACTGGTTGTAATTATAGCCATTGAATTAAGATTGTTCAAATCTTTTATATTTCTGCTTATTTTCCCTGCCTCCTCTATTGGTGACCATGAAGTATGTTAATCTCCAATTAAGATTGTGAAATTATTTATATTTTTATGTTTTATTTGATATGTACTGAGGCCATGTTATTAGGAATATGCAAATTTAGAACTATGTGGGATTGACCTATCATTATGAAATGTACTTCTTTGTCTTAATAAGATCTACTTTATCTGATATTACTGTCACCAGGTTTCTTGTGGATGACATTTACTTGAAATATATTTTCTTATTATTTTATTTTCAGTCTTTCAGGTCCCTGTATTTAAGGTGTGGCACTGTAAGCAGCATATAGTTAGATTTTTTTCAGTTGAGTCTGATAGTTTATCTTTTAATTATTTATTCAACTTACATTTAGTGTAACTATGATAATATCTGGGTCTAAATCTCCCATATTAATTTATATATTCTGTTTGTCTTATTTGTTCTTTGTTCCTTATTTTTCTTTCTTGCCTTGTTTTAGGTAGTTAAGAATTTATTATTATTCTAATTTCTCTCTCTATGGACTTATTATTTGTGTCAGCAGATCTCCATTACCCTCAGGTTTGATGATTCCTTAGAAGAACTCAGAACTTGGAAAAGCTGTTACACTCACCATTATAGTTTCTCACTGCAAAAGTATACACATTAAAATCAATAAAAGAAAAGAGAAACAGAGGTGTCCAGGAGAAACCAGGATCAATCTTTCAGTTTGGAAAATAGGAAACCAGGATTCTCTTTCAGTGTAGTTGGAATAACAGTACTTAATTCTCCCAGCAATGATGCTATCAATGCATGCAAAGTACTGCTAACATAAAAACCAGAGAAGTTCACCTGAGCCTTGGTGTCCAGGATTTTTATTGGAGAGTCAGTCATGTAGGCATGGAGCACCCTTGTGACTGACCTTAGCTAATCAGTCTCCAACCCCTCCACCTCAAAGGTCAAACTAATGTGGTATGGCCAGGGCCACAGGTGAACAAAAACAGGTGTTCACCATAAATCACATTGTTAGCAATAAACTAACTGTCATGACCCACATTCCCAGGTAAGAGACCCAAAGGAAGTGAAAGAACAAATCACATGAATATCAGAAAGAAGAGGTTCCCAGGCAGAGAAAACACCAGGAGAAAAAGCCCTGAGGTGAGGACATGGTCAGAGAGTTGCAAAATAGCCAGGAGAACAGTGGGTAGAGTGCAGTGAGACAGAGGGCATTAGAAATAAGGTTCCAGAGGTAGGCAGGTGCCAGATTACACAGTGCTCTGTAGGCCACATAATGACTGTATTTTACTCTAAGGATGAAGGAGCCTTTGGAGGGTTTTCAGCAGAGGAATGTTGTATTGGAATTGCCATGAGTGACAGAGACAGAGAAAGAGAGAGAGGGGGAAAGAGAGAGAGAGAGTTATTTGGTAACAGAAATTATAGACTGTAAGTGGCAAGAGTGGAAAGGGGAGACCAAGTAATAAACAATGGCAGCATTACAAAAGAGAGATGATGATAGCTTTGATTGTGTCCAGCAACAGGAGAATGATTAAATGAATTACAGTAAATCCATATAATGGACTATGATACAGTCTTTATAAATAATATAAAACAATACATAAGAACTAAGAAATGTTTATGATATAGTAAATATAAACAAAGCAGTTATAAAAATAGACTATTCTCTGAGTCACAAAGTTCATTTATCTATGCATGGTGCTATTTTATAAAAATATTATATGCATAAAATATTAAAGCTGGAAAAGACTTATAACTCACCTAATCCACCAAGAACAGAAGGATTACATGACTTAAGTGATGGAGCAAGGCCTAAAATACAGATCTGATTTTCAGTCTAATGCTCATTCTATTTCACCCATGGTCTCTCTCTTATGTTAGATTTCATAAGTACTTCTACTGCTAATTGGCATTCAAACAGACAATTAGAACTAACAAAATTATTATTTTATTCATAAGTTATATTAAATCTGCTTAAATCTAGATTTTTAAAATTAATCTAGAGTAGACTGAAGCCCTGTTCAAATAAAAAAGGTGGGAGGATTATCTCAAAATAAAAGATAGATAGATATGCAGATAGATAGGTGATAGATACAAAGATAGAATTTTCAGGACTCTACACATAAATCAAGTCATTGAAAATAAATAAATACAAGTCACCATACATTATAAAAATGTCTGTGATCCATGATTTCTTAAATTTCTAACAATGGTTCACAGACTTTATCAAGGAAATAACAAGCTTGGGCAGCAAAACACTGTTTCTATGACACCAGTAACCATTTCTTCTTTGAATCTGCAGGTTTCCCTGGCTATGATTTTAGACCAACAGGGCTAGAAGCCTCCTTTTAGAAATCAAACAGCCCAACCTTCTCCTTTCTGTGGTAACATAACAGAGCCCTTCACTGTCTGAGCTACAAGGGGAAAAAAAAGCTGTTTTTAATTAACCATTAATTATTTGAATGCAGCCTGCATTATGTGGAAAAATGTGTTACTTTCATCTTAATTTAAAAGACAACATCTGAGGTTACAACTGACAAGAAGATACACTTTATAAATGCATTTATGTCATTATTCTCCTTCAGAGATTTAGCAAACAGATTCATGGGCTTGGATGAAGAAGACTTCTATGGTTCTGCAGGGTCTGGAATAGTAAGAGAGGTGAAAATGAGGAGATACTGGTTTATCCCCAAAGCTTTTCACAGAGGAGAAAAAACATATTTTAATCTTAGAGGTTTCTGATTACTGTTAAGTAGCTATATGAATATTGAAAAGTAAAATTCAGATGAGATCTTACTGAGTGCTGACAAAATCTGTTTGAAATTTAAGGTCTTTGTGCTTCATTTGGTATAAACACTTTAAAGGTATTTGAATTTGTGTACTAAATTAGATCAAATAGAAAATAGAAAAGATTTGTCACAGGTATAGAGTGCATGGCCAATAAAATCAAGTTCAACTATAAGAAAGAATGTTTATAAATATGGGGGAGAGTTGCCTCAATATTTTTATAATTTTATGTGCATTATTTTCCACATCTTAAAGCTGCCCAAGTATAGAAAAATACAGGACTTCAATAACAGTTACCAGCATGATTTGCTTTTATTACCTTTCTGTTCAAGACCCTTGTTTCCCCTTGTAGCATGTCAAATTGCCCCCAAAACCATATTATACAGCAGAGAAATGTTGTTCACACTTCACTGGCTATTGATTTACTTTATTTATTGGCACAAAATCAGCTTGAGATAAACATTTTGTCCCCCATTTCCACTATTGTAAGTGGTGTACTTCACTGCAAGATAGGTAAGCCCAAATGTGCAGGGTCACAATTTGACATGGCTTTCTAATCAATGTGTGAAAAATTATCTAATGAATAATGGGTTGCACATTTCCACAAACAAATTAACCAGGGTGAGACTGAAACTAATGATTATATTTATCTAATGTAATTTCACATCTGTTACTAGTGGTAGTAATTTTTTTTCTCTTTCATCCATGGTGTCCTCGAAATTACAACTTAGCTTTTCAGATACAGTTATGGGACATCAGTTTAACTAGAAAATAGACAATTTTGTGGAATGTTTATTTTTTCTTTGAATGCCAGTGGTCGTGAGCATATGATGCTATTTTATAAAATTTGGGAAACCAGACATTTCTTAATTATTACCTCTGTTGTTTTTCTAAGTACTGGCTGTGGGCTTAATGCCATAACCTGTTGGTCAAATTCCATCATTCAGTCTCGTAAAAAATAAAATGACTCCACTTTATCACTGTAAGACCATTTTGCCTGCCTTTACAATAATATAACATTTCATCCTGATCTAAAATGTAGACTTTTTTTTTTTTAAGATGGAGTTTTACTCTGTCACCAGGCTGGAATGCAGTGGCAAGATCTCAGCTCACTGCAACCTCCACCTTCTGGGTTCAAGCAATTCTCCTGCCTCAGCCTCCTGAGTAGCTGGGACTATAGGTGTGCGCCACCACTCCCAGCTAATTTTTCTATTTTTAGTAGAGACAGGGTTTCACCATGTTGGCCAGGATGGTCTCAATCTCTTGACCTCGTGATCCACCTGCCTCAGCTCCCAAAGTGCTGGGTTTACAGGCATGAGCCACCACACCCAGCTGAATTTTTTTTTTAAGTAGAAGCAGTTTCCAACTTGGGAAAAAATTATTATTATTCTGAGACTTTTTTTCTCATTGCTTCCTCAAAAATGTTCTTAAATTTAAACTTTTTCTAAATTGAAATAGAGTCTTGCTATGCTGCCCAGCCTGGTCTTAAACTCTTGGCTCAAGCTATCCTTCTGCCTCAGCCTCCCAAGTAGCTGGGATTACAGGCACCACCACACCGGGCTTCTTTTTCTACTGTTAGCAGAAATACAACAACAACTAGCACAGTTTTGTGCCATCTGTGTTGATTCACTCTGAAACATGAGCAGTTTCATCTACCATTGCTTTTGCACCATCACAGCAAATGTCAACACAGTGAAAAAGGTAGATAACATCTTGTCTTATTATGAAAATGGTTTTGACCAGGCATAGTGGCTCATGTCTATAGTCCTAGCACTTTGGGAGGCTAAAGGGCTGGATTGCTTGAGCTCAGGAGTTCGAGACCAGCCTGGGCAACATGGCAAAACTCCATTTCTACAGAAAATTTAGCCAGGCATAGTAGTGCACATCTGTAGTCCCAGCTACTTGGGAGGCTGAGGGTGGGAAGATGGTTTGAGCCTAGGAGGTTGAGGCTGCAGTGAGCCATGGTCATGCCACTGTATTCCAGCCTAGGTGACAGAATAAGATCCTGTCTCAAAGAAAAAGAAAAAAAGAAAATAAAAACAAAAAAACGGCAAGAAAATGATTTTAACCTCCTGGACCTCCCGAAAGGGGACCCACAGATGTCTGCAGACCACTTTTTGAGAAACACAGCTCTAATGAGCCTGTAATTCTTTGTATGTGGAAGGAAGGTAATGGCTGGGGGGAATTGTGGAGAAAACCTCTGTAAAAACCATCCAGAAAATTGAGGAAAAGGTACTTTAAGTATTAATGAGTGTTTAATTCATTCAGCTTTCCTTACAGCTTGACTGATTGTAGATAGTTTCTTTATTTAGTTCTCTACTTTGCTTCTGGCCTTGATCTGAGTTTGGCCCTTAATAAGTAGTTTCATCAGAGTCATGATTAGGCAAACTGTGGATGAAATTTCACAGTTCTGCCTACAGCAGCAAATACCTATGAGGGCTTGAGCCCCTTCAGTAATCTAAAGTAAACGGAAATCTCATGATCACCTGATATTATATACCTCTTTATGTATTTTGTCTATACTTGAAATAGATTTGTTTTGTTCACCGCTTTATCCTCAGTTCCAAGGGTGGTACCTAACTCATGTATAGGCACTCAACAAATATTTACTGAATGAATGAATGTATCCTGTATAAGCCTACACAAGGAATAAGCTTAAAATAAAGTAACATTATTTTTCAAACACATCCAGATGAGTGTTTCAAAATATTTTAACTTAGAGAGATTACAATCATTTTCTAGTGATTCTGCAACTATCATTCAGAGTGTTTTTTGAACACCAGAGAGAAGGTGATGGGAAATACACCACATTTGGATTCAGAAAGACTTTAGTTAGAATCCTGGTCCCAGCAATTACCACTGAAATGAAACTGGGCAAGGACTTAACATCTCAGATAATCTCCTTAATCGTAAAACAGAGAGAGAAGAAACTATCTCATACAGACATTGTGAGGATAAAATTAAAGGAAATTACATTTGTGATTGTATCTAGCCCATTGCCTAGCAAATAGAAAATAACAAGCACAGGTTAAATGTTAGTGTCTAGACAGTTGATATTGGGCTATCATACTTCTATTCCTTCTTTCTTTTATAACAATATCCCAAGTTGTCCCTCCTCAGTTATTAGTCCATATGCTTTGGATAGAGCTTCAGACCTAGGTTTATTGGCCTGAGCCTAATACAATCAGTGTTTCATCTCCCTGGGCATAGTCCCTTGTACAAAATGACCACATAACTCAGTCAGAGCCAATGAGAGTCAATGAAATTCTTGGGAGTCTTGGAAAGGAGCCTCTCTCTTTTACACTAGACTTAAACCTGAAAAGATGCAGACAGCAGCTGCTTCAGCCATGCTAGAATCACGGAATGATTCTGTTCTCAGAACAGAACACAAACAGCAGAAGTCAGAGGTGAGAGATAAAGTAGGAAGAGCTAGGCTCAGTGAACAACACTTGAGCTCCAATCAAGTAATGCCTGAAGCCAAGCTGGCCTTTGAAGTTATGCAAATCAGTAACTTTCCTTTTTTTTGTAACTTAGCTTGAGTTGAGTTGTCTGACATTAACAATAAAAAACTACAGTCTGATGCAGTATTTTTTGCTTGTCCATAAGCTCAACCTAGATTTGCACAGACAATTATGGTTCAATGTTAATGCTGCTGCTGAGAGCTGAAACATAAAGCCAAAGTCTGTTCTGAAGTCTTTTAAATTCTTATGGCCTTAAGGAAGGTAGACATCAAGGAAGTCAAAGTCAAGGAAGCCACAAGTCAAGACTCTCAAAGCATTTGGTTGATGTTTAGATCAGGCATTCCTGATAAAAGAAAATACAGTAATTTCAAACTTGGAGTCTTTAGACCTTTAGGAATGTGCAATTACTAATATTTCTAATATTAGTGCCTCCAGCTATTACTAATATTTCTAAAAAGCCTAAAACCAGTTGCATATATTCTCTTAATGAGGTTAACTAAAACGTAAGTTTTTTTTCCTCTTGATAGAATTGTCTTCTCCAGCTAGGCATGGTAGCCCACGCCTGTAATCCTAACACTTTGGGAGGCTGAGGCGGGCGGATCACCTAAGGTCTTAATATCCGATACATAGATAGCTACCCAGACAGCTGGCTATCTAGATATACTTGATTGGTTTTCCAAATCAGAAGATTATTTAGTTAATAAATGCTATATGATAGGTAAAATATTCTAACACATTGGGTCCCATGGTGGGAAGAGGGGTGAAGAATAAAAATGGTCTTTAGCATTTGGTGATGAAATAAGAAAATACTAATGTAAAGGCTAGCCCTCTTCCTTTACAGCTATTTGTTGTGGAAGATGGCATGGAGAACACACAATCCAATAAAGTACACAGTGGTTTTAAAAGCACTATGTTTTAGGGGAAAGACATATTAAAGCCACAGTCCGACAGCATTTTGGGATGATTCTACTTACTCAACAAGTAATGTCAAGGGCCCACATGGCACTGGAGAGGAAAGGTAATATAGAAAAGAGCAAGACAAGTTCATCGAGAAACTCTGAGTTTAGTGGTTATGCTCACTATTGCTCTGGAACATTCTCTTGTGGCTCATGGCATTCTCCTTCCTCATGCTTTCAGATATAACTAAAGTGATGTCTTCTACACGGCCTATTCCTAAAGAAAATTTAAAATTCCTGTGCCAGAATGTACTACTAAACTTTCATAGGGTAACATGGGTTTGACTATGGATTAACTGAAATTACTGATCTATGTACTCAAGCCTTACCAATATATTCACTCTTCAGAATCACACACTAAAAATAACAGCCTTGGTACATTCATACAATGGAACACCACTAAGCAAGAAAAAACAACACATGCTACAAGGTGGATGAATCTTAAACCTTCATGCTAAGTGAAAGAAGATAAACTCAAAGACCACATACTGAATGATCTCACTTATTTGTTATTCTGAAAAAGACAAAACATTTAGAAACAATAAACAGATCAGGGGTTGAAAGCAGGGAGAAGGGATTGACTACAAAATCGCATAATGGGATTTTTGGAGTTGATAAAAATACCTTATATTTTGATTGTGGTGGTAGTTACATGGCTAAATACATTTGTCAAAATTCAGAGCTGTATATCTAAAAAGGGTGAATTTTACTATGTAAAATTTTCTCTGTCGATATATTATCTAACTCTGTGTGTGTGCGTGTGTAAGGCCATAAACAGTGTGTATCTAGTTATCACCTAAGTCAAAGTAAATTCAAGAAGATCATAGTAAGAAAAGGTGTTCAAGAAAAATTCAAACACTAGAGTTCTGAGAGTTCATAAAGATGACCACAGGAAATGCTTCTCTTGAAACCAAAGGCTGAAATTGAAGCATGAAACTAGTAACAGGCTGGGAATAGTACTACTGTCTAAAATAGCTTTTTAAATTATCAGAAGAAAAATTTTAGAGTAAAAACTTGACCCTGTATTAAATTTTTATTTTGTCAAGATACACCTACCTGAGATGAACCTCAAACTAAAGTGGAGCTGAAAGATGAAAATCATTTTATTTCAGCTACTGGAAATCAGTTCATTCCTTTTGACTTTCTAGAGGGATAATGGCATAGTATTTTCTCAAAATATTCATTAGAAAGAGTTGCAAGGATGTCAGTAAAGCAGAGAAATGATAAGTAACATTAAACCTTCACTACAATTTGACTAAGGGTTTGGCACTTAAGGATGTGGGAGGGAAAGTCTCTCCTGCTTCAATACGAAGCTACTTTTCTAAATGTAGCTACGCCCTCATTTCAAGTTCACCACCCGGTGGCTCATCTCTCCTTACCTGATGCCTCCCTCAGAGACACAGAATGGAAATAAAGTGAAAAGTAATTCCTCCCCAGCTTCTTTTTCTATTCCTAAACCTCAAGACCGAATCTTTTTTTAAAAAAAATTTTAATTTTTTTTATTGATAAATAATATTTGTACACATTTATGGGGCATATGTGATATTTTGTTAGAATGTGTAATGATCAAGTCGGTATTTGAATCTGTCACCTCAAGTATTTATCATTTATATATTTTGGGAATATTTCAAGTCCTCTTTATAGCTATTTTGAAATATACAAAACATTGTTAACTACAGTCACCCTACTCTGCTATCAAACATTACAACTTATTCTTTCTATCTAACTGTATATTTGTACCCATTAACCAACCCTCTCTTCATCCCCACCCTTTTCTCATCCTCTGATATCTATCATTCTACTCTTTATGTCCATGAGATCAGTTTCCTTAACTCCCACATATGAGTGAGAATGTACAATACTTGTCTTCCAGTACCTGGCTTATTTTACTTAACATCATGACCTCTGGATCCATCCATGTTACTGCAAATGACATGATTTTATTTTTTTCTATGATCAAATAGTATTCCCTTGTGTACATATATCACCTTTTCTTTATTCATCCCTTGATGGACATTTAGGTTGATTCCATATCTTTGCTATTATAAACAATGCAGCAATAAACACACAGGTGCAGGTATCCCTTTGATAAACTGATTTCATTTCCTTTGGATAAAAGCCCAGTAGTAGTATTTCTGAATTGTATGGTAATTCTATTTTTAGTTTTTTGAGAAATCTCCATACTGTTTCCCATACTGGTTGTACCAACTTATATTTCTACCAACAATGTATAAGAGTTCCCTTTTCTTTGCATCCTTACCTGCATCAGTTATTTTTTGTCTTTTTAATAGCCACTCTAACTGGGGTAAGATGATATCTCATCGTGGTTTTGATTTGCATTTCCCTGATGATTAATGATGTTGAGCATTTTTTCATGTACCTGTTGGACATTTGTATGACTTCTTTTGAGAAATGTCTATTAATGCCCTTTGCCCACTTTTCAATGGGGATTATATGGTTTTTGGGTTTTAGTGTTGAATTGTTTGAGTTCCTTGTATGTTCTGGACATCTCAGATGCATAGTTTGCAACTATTTTATCCCATTCAGCAGGTTGGCTCTTCACTCTGATGACTGTTTCTGTTGCTATGCAGAAGCAGTTTATAATAGTTTAATAGAGTTCTATTTGTCTATGTTTATTTTAGTTGTTTGTGCTTTTGAAGTCTTAGCTATAAAATCATTACCTAGGCCAGTGTTTAAGTGTTTGCTCAATGTTTTATTCCAGTAGGTTTATAGTTTTAGGCCTTATGTTTAAGTCTTTAATTGATCTTGAGTTGGATTTTGTATATGATAAGAAACAGGGGTCTAGTTTCATTCTTCTGCATGCGGATATCCAATTTTCCTGGTACCATTTATTGAAGAGGGTGTCCTTTCCCAGTGTATGTTTCTGGCACCTTTGTCAAAAATTAGTTAGTTATAAATATGTGGATTTATTTCTGGATTATGTATTCTGTTACATTGGTGTATATGTCTATTTTTATACCAATATCATGCTGTTAATAGAGGTTTGCAATATATTTTTTAGTCAGGTAGTGTAATGGCTCCAGCTTTGTTCTTTTTTTTTTTCCTCAGGATTTCTTTGGTTATTCAGGCTCCTTTTTGGTTCCATATGAATTTTAGGATTTTTTTCTCTATTTCTGTGAAAAATTGACATTGCTATTTTGATAGGGATTGCATTGAATCTGAAGATTTCTTTAGGCAGTATGGTCATTTTAATGATTTTTTTTGTTTTTTTTCAAGACAGAGTCTTGCTCTGTCACCAGGCTATATTGCAGTGGTGATATCTTGGCTCACTGCAACCTCCATCTCCTGGGTTCAAGCCTTCTGCCTCAGCCTCTCCCATAGCTGAGACTATGTGTGCACCACCATGCCCAGCTAATTTTTGTATTTTTTTTAGTAGAGATGGGGTTTCACCTTGTTGGCCAGGCTGGTCTCAAACTCCTGACCTCATAATCTGCCCACCTCAGCCTCCCAAAGTGCTGGGATTATAGACGTGAACCACTGAGCCCAGTCTATTTTAATTATATTAATTATTCCAATTCATAACCATGGGATGTCCTTCCATTTGTTTGTATCCTCATTCATTTCTTTCATTAGTATTTTGTAGTTTTCCTTGTAGAGGTCTTTCATCTCCTTGGTTAAACTTATTTCTGCTTTTGTTTTGTTTTAGCTATTGTAAATGGAATTTCCTTCTTGATTTCTTTCTTAGCTAGTTCTGGTGTTGTAGACGTTCAGAGAAACTTTTCTAGTAATGAACTAAGAAATGACCTCTGAAAATATAGTCTTTCAAGGCTGAATCTTTAAAAGTCATCCTCATTCTTAGGCAAACTGGTATTCTCATAAATTTCTACTGGGACTTATTAAGCCCTTGTGGAGGACATTTTGTCCTTAAGTTGTTAAGCCCTTGTGGAGGATGTTTTGACATTATCTATAGAATTAAAAATGAAAGATTCTTTGATCTAGCAACTCTACTTCTAGAAATTATCAGGCACATGATATGATAAATGTTCATTATTCACTACAGCATAATTGTAATAGGAAAAGACCAAAACCAACCTAAATGATCACCAATAGGGGACTCAAGTAATTATAATACATCCATAGAATAAAATGCTACACAACTGTAAAAAAAAATCAGAAAGTTCTTTATGTACTGAGGTAGAAATCTCTCCAATGTACATTAAATGAAAAAAGTAATGCACAGAAGAGTGAAACAGAATGTTACCATTTGTGCACAAAAAGGGGAAAGAAGATATAATCAAATTGGTTCCTCATGCATTTTTTAAAAAAATCTCTAGGACAGACAGGAAACATAATAATGACTACCTGTTAAAAAGCAGAATTTTGGTATGAGGACAGAGGTAGGAGGAAGGCTTTCTACTATAGATTCTTTTATCTTTTAATTCTTAATCATTCTAGCCTTTCCAACTTGATGGGTCAACTTTTACCTCTTAATGAGCTGCCAAAGCTTAAAGAAAATGTTCTAACCCAATGCAAAGAAACTAAGAACCTTGAAAGAAGGTTTGATGAAATGCTAATGAGAATATAAAGATTAAAGAGGAATATAAATGAACTGATGAAGCTGAAAAACACAATATGAGAACTTCACGAAGCATACACAAGTTTCAATAGCCGAACTGACCAAGCAGAAGAAAGCATATCAGAGATTGAAGATCCACTCAATGAAG